>JAEIFU010002039.1:0-52229 GCA_018904235.1 Lordiphosa stackelbergi
TGAAACTTTTTAAGGCAAGGGAGAATTAAAAAGGCAACCCTCGTAACAGCATTTGGGAATGGGAATCAGCGTGCGCTAGTTTTACGCATTTGTGTTTGCTCTCAAAAAACAATAGAAAAAGCCCAGAGCCCAGTGCGGGAGTTTCCTGTGTTTGGCGTGCTCTATGGTGGGCAGCTAATGAAGCCTGAAATCGAAAAGTCAATGCTGTCAAGTGATGCGATGAATTAGAACGCAACGAGCTGGGCTCCAAGTTAGCCCTGCCCGCCACCCACTCGACAGCCAGCTGTTGCCATCTCCAAATCCTGAAATTTACAACACTTTGCCTGCCTTTTAATGGTTCTTAAATTTACGATCGCCGCCTTTATTTGTTATTGTTAGCTGCTGCTGCTGCTGCTCCTTCTCCTTCCTAACCCCATCCTCTTGCATTCCGCCGTTGCCCGTAGGTACAAAACGGCTCGCCAAGGTGTCAAGTGTTATCTTCTTCCTCTGCGCTTGCTTCGTTTTGTAGGCCACAGACCAGACCGCCGGCGTTTCTGTTTCTCAAATTGCGTCAAAAATTATCGCCATTAAATGTAGATGAGCGTTTAGTTGTAAAGTTATTGGCCCATAAATAACTTTCAGTTCCAGTGGATGTACCTTGCACACACACGGAATGCCGATGCTCAGGATGGTGTAGAACACACATAAGAGAATTCTGAATTCATTCATAAAAAGGCTTTTGATTTATGCTTTAATGTTCATTGCGGAACTTTTAGTGGCCGTCTAAGAGAATGGAGAGAAAAATGCTCAATAAAATTAACATTATTCACATTTATTAGAGAGGATTAATATGAAATCGATTAGGAATGAATAGCCGTCAATATGGGCTAGTTTAAATTATGGTTAGCCAAACACCTGTGCCCATATCACTTGTTTTTTCTCACAAAATCATCTGCGGTCCAGTTTGGTCTGGGAAATTATCTAACTCCAAATCAAATTGTAAGTTTATAGATGCAATAATGTTTTTTGATATAACTCTAATCGACTTTTGTACCGGTTGAATTTGTTTCGGAAAACGGTTCGTGGAGGAAAAATTTTAACTACATTTAAAACATGGCTTGAATTGAACTAGACAACAGGGTGCAGTTTATAGAAAGAGTGATGGCGATTCTAAATAGTTTCCGTTAATGTTTTGGGAAAGGCTCCATCATTTAGGTAAATTCAGCTTAAAGTTTCTTCGTCCCTGTTTAGAAGCGTTTTGTAGGGAACCTACATATATTCCTTTTATTGAAATCATCTGTCTCTTTTTTTAGCTTCAGAAAAATTTATCCCAAAGTACACTACGATTTTTTGTTTGTATGATTGTTTGGGACAATTTATTTTAAAATTGGAAATATTGCTATAAGATAATATCAAACAGGGTCAAAACAAAACTTTTGCTTCCTCAAAAAACGCTCATAGAAAAGAGATCAAATATTCATTTTAAGCTATTTTAAGCTCAATTTACCAAAAAAAAGACAAATGGATTAATAAAAATTCGTGTTCAGCACACGAAAATAATTTAAAATCAACATCACAATTAAAAAAAAATATTTGAAAATATGAAAAGTTATAAAGTGTGTTCGGAACCATATAAAACAGTGAAATAAGATTGTCGTGTTCTAAATCTCTTTTGGTTGTTTTCAAATGTTGCACATTTTGTGGACTTGGCCTATGTTTTGGAAATTTGACCAATGATGAGGAAACTTGTGTAACCGTTGTGTTTTTATTAAAGTTTTTAAGGGTTTTAAGTAATAAAAATTAATTTTTAATATTGTCCCACCAAAACAGCAAACGTCGACAGCTGCGAAGAAATGACAACCCAACTTCTTCCAATTATGACAATAAAGTTTTCGGGTTCTAATTTCTTTCAAATATAGAAAAGATTCATTTAATCATAAAAGTTCAAACCATAAAACAAGTTGTCTAATTCACACTTCTTTGACATTTATTTTGATCTTTAAAATTGTGAGTATGTTTTATGGTGAAACATTGACACTCGGGAGAAAGTAGTTAAGCGCCCAGTTGCACATCGCTGCAAAATGAGGTTGCTAATTTTGGCTCTTGTTACGATTTGTTTCTCTCGTCTGCTACCAAGCAATACAAACAATTAATATGCCCGGGCATTTTTGAATTTATTTTTGTGCACTCCACTCCTTGTAAGCAACAGGTTATAATAAAAATAATTACTTAGCGGTCAAGTTTTTTAATTCATAGCCCGATAAAATTAAAGGTGTAATTGCCCCAGAATTATTTTTAGTTTGGAACTCGAGTGCGTACAAAAACGCTTTCAACATTTTGGTTTTCTTTTGAATTCAACTTTTTTATTTCTTATTTTGTAAGCCGACAACCCTGCCGTGGTAGCCACAACACCAATAACTTGTACTAACCGAGAAATCTCCGCGTTTGTGGAACACCGACATTGGTTGGTTGTTTTCCCAACAACTTGACCCCTAAATCTAAGTTTCTGGACCCATCACTACATTCTGACCGATTCACTTAGCCTAAATGCTGTGCCTCAGGGTTGCACTGAAGTGGATCGTGAATTACATGGTGCCTTTTTATTCTGTCGAAAATAAAAATCGACGAAACTACATCACACTTAAGGAAATATTTTGAGACATTAGATAAAAACTAAGTAAGATATTGCGGTCTAGTTTTTATACACTTCAAAAGTGTATTATAATTTTTTAGAAACTCTTTGGCTTTGCTTTGATATTCATGTGTTTTAGAAAGTATTTCTATTTTCCTGAAATAGTGTAACGAAATAAATTTTCTGGTGTGCTGGATACAGGGCTTTTAAAAAAAGGTGGGGAGTCGTTAACACTCACGAGGCTTCCGATGTGAAACATGATGCCAAATTACGGGCCTTAATCTCAAAATAAAGAAAACTAAAAAGGAGTTAGTACCAAATAAATCCCTTAAGCACGGTTTATTCAATGTTAAAAGCACTTTAGGTCACTGTTAAATCACTGTTTAGTCGCTGTTTAGTCACTTTTAGAACTGTTAAGTCACTGTTTAGTTACTATTCAGTCACTGTGCAGTCACTGTTAAGGAACTGTTCAGTCATTGTTTAATCACTGTTTTGTCAATATTTAGTCACTTTTTGGTCACTGTTTAGTCAATGTTTTATCACTGATAAGTCACTGTTCAGTCACTATTTTGTCTCTGTTCAGTCACTGTTAATTCACTGATATGTCATTGTTTAGTCTCTGTTTCGTCACTGTTCAGTCCCTGTTCAGTCACTGTTCAGTCACTGTTTTATCACTGTTCAGTCACAGTTCAGTCACTATTTAGTCTCTTTTCAGTCACTGTTAGTTCACTGTTAATTCACTGTTTAGTCCACCACTTTTTCCCTCTTTCGTTTCTTTTTCACAGCGTCACGTGACGCTGAAATCAAATTTTACTCCTACTAAAATCTTCCGTACCGAAATTAAGGATGTTTCATCAAAATGTTTACAAAAAAAGTGATTCGCTCTTTTAAATAAGAATGTATGTTCTCTGATAATAAAAACATATTTTCCCGCAAACTTTATGGAATTTCGGGTTTCAGAAAAAAATGCAGGTCATTTTTTTTTTGGGGATTTTTGTTTGTTCAGACTGATCATTTCTTAAGTGATCCAAAATTAATGGAAAGGCGTCGTCGACGGAAGGCCGCAAAGGGTTCTTAATTGAATGTGACGCTAAATTGCGGGTCATTTTTGCCTTTTAAGGCCTTGTCGAAACTATCTTAAGAACTGCTGTTTACAAGTAGCTGTGCTTGCTTCTTGTACCAAGTTATCTCTAACAGTAACGGCAGTGCCTTGCCAGTGTCTTGCCTTTGACTTGACAGTGACTTGGCAGTGACTTAACAGGGCTAAACACTTTACATTTCTTTTATTTCAAAATCATGGTAAAATTTGTGTAAAATTAGTTATATTATTTGATATTTCATGATTGATTTTATCGTCGTAAAGAGCTTCGCTCGTTATAGGCGCCCCATGACACCCACTTTATTAATTTGTTACGTTTATAAAAGCAAATTTTAGTATTGTGTATCTTAAAGTTCGCTTATATTAGAAGTTTTATACCCCTAATTCATGTATCGAGTTTTATTTTTTAATAAGTTTTTTTTTTATAGACCTAAACTGACTGATTATTTTCGATTAAAAATGTAAAATAAAACCACTTCATGGATTACTAGTGAGTCGTTATAATTTTCTCTGCAATGTTTAACATCAAGTTTCGCATAGGGAATGGAAACACTGCTTGTCGTTGTTGACATTTCTCACGACTGCTTTAGAGACTGACATTTAGCAACTTCTTTCAGCAAAGTGGCAACTCTTATCTAAGCAGTGCAGGGTTGACCTGCTCAGCCTCAATATTCAGCGATCTGGCAGCTCTCGAAAAAAAATTAAGGCCGCCCCAGCGAGTATGCTACACATTTTCTACCTTTTGCCCAGTTAAGTATGTAATATAATTTTTAGACTTATGTGAAAATAAAGTCGATGATATCTTCTCTTTAAAAAAATAACGCACAAAATTTAAAAACGAATCAAAAAAAAAAATTTATTGGCTTGACTAGCAACTGAAAACTAGACTTTAAAAAAAAAGCGTTCGGTGTCCAATTCCGAGAATCAACTTTGTTTTGCCAAATGTAATTGAAAAGCAACAATTGCAGCTATGCAGTTAAAAAAAATGTTTTGTTGTGGTGAACGAGAGTGTTCCCTAGCGTTTACGTAGAGTCCACCAAAGTAGCACTTTTGCGTTTGTAAGTCACAAGCCATTAAATATTAGAATAAAGTTATAAATTAAAAATTTATTTCCTAGAGTCGATTTGTTGCTTTTTGGACAGTGGCGTGTAAAATAAATTTAAAAATAACAGGCGAAGGAAGTCATTTCCGACCAATAAATAATACTTCGTCTGTCCGTCCGTCTGCCTCCCGTCCATTTCGTCTTTTAACACCTAATCTCCAAATGGTAAGAATTAGAGTTTGACATGTAGCTGGACAAGCTAACATCTGCCGCTCAATTTGTTTCAAATTTCGGCCGCCCCTCCCGCCCCCGCGTTTGAAAAACGTTGTATCACCACCACATTTTAATCGGGATTCGTACCTTCTCTTTTTTAATTACAAAATGAATCTTTCCAAGAATATATCATTGGTTTCTCCAGTTTAGCTGCAGCCCTCCCCTACCACCTAAAAAAATTCTCTTTTTTCCCAAGTGCACGCGGGAACACTGTTAAACATTTTTTCATGAGTAACGGGTATATCGAAGTCGGTTAGAGCCGACTTTAACTTACGCTCTCGTTAAGGGATGTTTTTGTGGAGACTAAACCTATGTCGATCCAACTTCCCCTGGGCTGGCAAAAGCAGATACCCTCCTTTTCCGCTTAGTCACTCGGACAAGCCCATGTTCTTTTTGCTTATAGCCATGGACTGGATTCTGCTCCGCCAGCTTTGCTTCCCTTTCTACGAAGAACATTATCAATTACTAACACATTGAACAATTTGTTTTGTATCGCATTTCATTTTGTATAATTCTGTAAAGGAAACGCCTTTATAATATAAATAAATCAACAAAATAAAAACATCTTACCTTTCATTTCTTTACCGCCAATTAACATTTTTGTCAATCTTATCAATATTACGGTATCTATCGATACATTCATCTTATATAAAGTTGATGGAACCAGCATCCAAAGTGGACTCAACTTTTTTTCCCCCTCCCCACCTCCCCCTCCCCACCACTGAAATTTTTACCCCCGACACGTGGAGTGAAAAAGTATACTAAAGTCGTGCAAATGTATGTAACAGGCAGAAGGAATCATTTCCGACCATATAAAGTATATATATTCTTGATCAGCATCAACAGCCGAGTCGATTTACGCCGTTGTCCGTCTGTCCGTCCGTCCGTCTGTCTGTATGAACACCTAGATCTCAGAGATGGTAAGAGATAGAGGTTTGACATGTATGGGACAAATGCTTCTTTTATCTGCACGCAGATCAAGTTTGTTTCAAATTTTGGCCACGCCCCCTCCCGCCCCCGCAATTTGGAAAAAAACGTTATATCTCCTACAGTTTTAAAGATAGACGATTCGTACCTTCTAGAGATAGTTAGTAATTAGCAAAATGAATCGATTTGCCGAAGAAATGATAAAGATCGGATGAACGGTTCTCAAGTTATGAGCAAAAAAGTGAACCAAGCCCCCCCGCTACCACCCCCTCCCACCCTAAAAAAATGTTGCATACTTTTCGGTTGGTCACACTAAAGCCCCATACGGACATCAGAAGTAACGAGAAGTTTCATACAAAAATTGAGGGAAGAAGAAGCAGAAGTTACAACTTCGCCTCTTGAACTTTTTGCATGTACGGAGGTGCGAAGTTGAATGTTACACTTAACAGACAATGTTGCACTTAACAGCACATTTGTGGAGACTATGTAAAATGGCTGTGGGCCTTATTATGCTTTGAGCAGCAGACGCAGCATTGAGAATGCACCATGTAACTTCACTCTGCTTCTACCTGCACCGACCAGCTGAAGTGCTTTTAGCTAAAGTGATTTGAAAAAATAAATATAAAAAACATGGCAGAAAAACAAGAGCGAAATAGTTGTTTTGAATTATTTTTCCATGACGAAAAAATGTCTTTAATTTTGGCGGTGAAAGAGCGGAATGTCATTTGTGATCTTTTCCACCCCAAGCATTCGGACTTAAATTTTGTGAACAAGGCTTGAGGAGAAGTGGCCGAGCTTCTACAAAAAATCAACTTGGCATCAAAACAAAATACAGATGATCGAGCAGTGTGACCTACCGCCAACTAAATTAAAAATACCAAATACTGAAATTTTTGGCGTAATTTTTTTAAAGTCTGGTAACACTGCTCTTACGTTCCACGGCGACGAAACATAGGGGAAGTTAGCTAAATTACGTACTTCGGATGTCCGTATGGGCCTAGAATTATGAAAATTTTTGAGGTTGGAATGCAAATCGATTCTGAACGGAATCAAACCGCTTATTTGTACTCGTAATCCGAACCGCCAAACGAAGCCATCTTTTTTTAAACAAGGAAGAAAGTCGAACAAGCCCGACTATAAAATACTCTCTGTACCTCCAAAGTTTGTACATATCTGATTAATTTAGGGGGTTACATGGGTTTCGTCGGGTAAAAAAACCTATTTTCAATATTTTTTTTTTTGGGTCACCGGAAAAAGACATCACAATGGAGGAGTTTTGATTTTTTTTTTTTTAGAAATTATTCTTTAAATTTTTGCTTGGTTTTTTTTAAAAAGGGTTTTTTTACGTTGTGACCAGTGCTACCCATCATAATTGTTTGTATTCTTTATAACTCAACTATTGTTCATGCAATCTTCACCATTCCTTTGACGAATCTATTAATAATCTTGATACTAAATCTCTTAAGGAGGTATGAACCTTCTATCTACAAAACTGTGAAAGATATGGCGATATGAGGTTTTTTCCTAAGGGTCGGAATTGATTACTTCTATAAAGGATAATGAAAACCATTCAACAGCTAAATACTGGAGGAGCTAAAAGGAAATAAGAATAATTTTAGAACCGGAAACGGGTAAAAAAAATGTATTAAGAGTAAGTTAAAACGAAGACGCAGTTAATTTAGCCCTAACCAAGTTGAGGGTCTAAAAGATAACTCAAAACCGAATTTATTGTGGTAAAGCAACCTTTTCCAGTGGTTGTTGTTTGACAAATATCTGAGCTTCGGTACGATTCGTCTAACTTGATTCCCTTCTTTCAGGCAATTAAACTTGTTTGTTTTTTAAGTCGAATAGCCGTTTTGGTTGTTGTTTATTATTGTTCAGAGGATGTTTACACGTATTTCTATTAATCATAGTTCTTTTTTTGTGTGTGTTTGTTTGTTTTTAGTATACAATAGACACTTAACGATTTGCTTCAAATGTAAATCATTTTTTTTTTGTTTATAATTTTTTTTTGAGTTAAATGAAAAATGTTTAGCAATGCGTTGCAGTTGCCTTAGCTTTTCATTGGGGGGGGGGCTTTTCTTTTGGCGCGCTAAACGTAAAGCTTAAAATGTAATCGTGTTTTGAAAACTTAAATGAAAATACTTAAACAAAAGAAAAGATCGCTTGAAAACAAAGTAGGTGAGTCACATCCCAGGGGGCAGCCATTGCAAATGAACTGGAACGAAGAAGAAGGGAATCGTGGTTAGTGGGGATGCTCCATTTAGTGTCCCTTGGCTTCTACTCACTTGCTTTCACGGCCTGCTTTGCTCTGCCACTCTCTATTTGTTGTTTATGGACAAGCGCTCCACGCTGGCCAGCAGCTCATCGGCTGTCTGGGATACCACCTGCTCCTGATCGTCGCTGGTACTCAGATTTTCCAGACGCTTCTCCAGCGCCGACAGATCCTCCAGCTCCCGCTGCTGCTTGACCATGTAGCGTAAAATCAAAGTGGTCAACATGCACATATCCTCCAAAATTTTGGCTGTCTCCGCCGTGGGATGATCATATCGATTGCGGAGCAGCCGCAATTTGGCCTCGGCCAGCTCCAGCGGCGTTTTGTTGCTGCGATCGTACATGTGTACACTGGCTCCGCCCTGCAGCAGGACACGCACAACCACATTGAAGTTATTCGAACTGGCCGAAATGACGGCCAGATGCAGCGGAGTATTCCCCAGCGAGTCGAACACATTGGGATTGG
Organism: Lordiphosa stackelbergi; assembly: GCA_018904235.1. Taxonomy (NCBI): domain Eukaryota; kingdom Metazoa; phylum Arthropoda; class Insecta; order Diptera; family Drosophilidae; genus Lordiphosa; species Lordiphosa stackelbergi. The sequence goes on from JAEIFU010002039.1 coordinate 8,693, forward strand.
CTCCGTACTTCAGCAGCTGCTGGACTATGGGCACATAGCCCCTGCAGGCGGCCAGATGCAAGGGACTGCGATTGTACTCATCGGCGGCATTGGGATTGCTCCCCGTCTCCAGCATGCGATTGAGCAGCTCGATATTGCAGGTGGAGGCGGCTGTGCGCAGTCGTCGGCCCTGGGACTCGGCCAGCTTGTTGCTAAACCGGACGTACTGCTTGAGCCGCGTTACACGCGGACGCATCTTCAAGTTCTTGCTCGCCGAGGGCAGCGTGCTCGGGTGTATCAGGCTCGGCGGCAGACTGTCCGCGGCACTGGCGGCGCCCGCTCCGGCGGCGGCATTTAGGGGCAGTGGGGGTAGATGCGGCAGGGCAAAGTGCTCGCCCCGATCTCTGCTCATCAGCTGGAATGCATTGGCGGCATTTGGATTCAGGTTGGGCCACTCGCCGTGTGTGTTGGGCGACGAGGTGGGCGTGGGCGGCATCAGCGGCGGCGGCGGCGTTATCATAATGCCCTTCGATTGTGTTACGCTGCCCATGGACAGGGGCATTATGTGATGGGGATGGGGCATTTCCATCAGCCCCTGCTGCGCCTCCCTGGCCGTCTCCACGCCGGTCGTCGCCTCATTGTTGCTGGCCGCGGCCATGTCGCTGCTTGTGTGCGCTTCCGTTGCTTGGCCTTGTGTGTGATGCAATTGTTGCGTTTTGTGTCCACCAAATGGTCAGGATTTGATATTTTCCGTCTGTGTATTGTTTGTGTTTTTCTCTATTTACATTTTGGAAGCTGTCGATAGTGGCTCATGGAAGGTGGGTTATCGAGTCAGTTCGATGTGTGCACGACACGGAACTGGTTCGTGTACGCACAGTGGCATTTCCACCAGTTGCATTTATGTGGAAGCGAATATGTTTTATTGTTGTGCTAAATTAACAGATTTTGTAAGGTGTTTGACATTAATTATGAGACTTATTTCTTTACATTCGCCACTGAATGAGTTTACGGTAGGCTGGAATCAAATACAAATTCGCAAAATATATTTAAAGCAAGAAAAACTACAAGAAAAAGAAAGAGAAACGCGATTTTTGATTGTGTAAGTGAGTGGGCCGCCGTGAATAGCGAAATAGGCGTTCGGCCACTGAAGAAGAAAGTCACATATGATGCTGATGTAGCAGGTCTGCACACGCCAACAACTAAACCTCAGCTACGATAGAAGAAGAGAGGAGAACACGCACATAAATTTGTTGTGGCATTATGGTGGCTAGTATCGCGCATGCCCGTATACGCGCCAGCTATTCCTTTGCGTCAAACAACAACAAATGCATGGCTTGCGGAATGGGCTTGGGCACCCCTGATTTTGGAGTATCCACCAGGCCTCGTAAAATGGTAAATCAAAAATGGGCAACTCCACCGTCCAGATTGCTGCCAGCTGAGTTCTTCTACTGCAACCTACAATTTGACTCCCCCTGGCAGAGCGAGCTAAGAGGCCATGCCAAAAGCTTCAACTATGTGTCTTAGAACGAAAAGGTCGTGGTTCGATTCCCAGAAAGGGTGGGTTGCATTACACCGCTACTTTGTCCGCGTCCAAGAGTTTAAGGAATTGTAGAAATTGTGTTGTTTTATCTTGTAGACAGTTTCGAATTTACAGCTGATAATGCAGTGGCCCATTACGCCCTAAAGGACCTATTCAAATTTTCTAGGCGTTATAAATCGCTTGCTGTCAAGTGGATGCTGAACACCTCTACCGCCGACCACATAGTGATTTTTCCAGCGCTTATTTCTAGTAAATATATGAAGATTGTGCATTTCACAGCAGCATCAGCACTGCTTGACCATAATTGAGAACGTATAGATTCCTAAGTCTTTCCCAAAAATTAAAGAGACAATATTTTTTGTTAAAACTGTCGAAGTTTTATGACAGTCCCGTCTCATTTAACCAATGAATAGAACTAAAAAACAAATTGACCTCACAGAAGGATAAGCAGTTTTGGGTGGGTTGATAAAATGTCATTCAGTCAGTAAGTCAGTCGGGTCTACAGATTTATAAAAATAGAATTTAAGTGAAGCTTTACAGAAAACCTTCTGATGGTTGATAAGTTGTGAGATGATAATTCTTGTTTTTAAGATTTCTGAGCTCATTTAATGGTTTTTCAATCTTGTTTTTATAAGATTGCAAGATTCTCGAATAAGAGATTTTCTATCTAGATTTTTGATTGCTTATTTTTCTCACTATAGCAAGCTCTTAAATTTATCTAAGGTGAATAGCAATTGGAATTTGGTTTCCTAAATAATGGGAAAACAAGAAGCCATTCGAACGGAATCAGCAAACCTGACACAATGATTAAACCCAAATAGTTTTAATATTTTATGAGTGAATAGATCTTTAACTTTTTTTTCTCTAATAATTATTTTTATTTGACGCTACGTGACATGTCGAACGTGAAATTCTTTTCAGTATGAATCAAGTGGTAAATCGTTATGTATATATTTATGTAATCCAACTTTATTTAATAAATTGCTATATACACGGCGTCGCACAGTGGTCCCAAATCCCAAAAAGACGGCCAAAAGTCGAAAAACGTATTTGATTTTGCTGAAAGTTTGTACTCGGGGGTCTTTGGGGTCGCTGATCTCGAATCTGATGTCAAAATTTAGAAAAACAAAATGGCGGACAATTTTATTCAAAAAACAAATTTTATTTGGCTGAAAGTCTGTACTCGTGGGTTTTCGGGGTCGCTGATCATGAATTCGAAGTCAAAATTTAGAAAAAAAGAATGGCGGAATCAATATGGCGTACAATTTCTTTGAAAACGTATTTGATTTGGCTGTAACGTCGAAAAACACGTTTATCGATAATATCTCGATAACTATTTGACAGATTTTTTTCATATCGATTTTCGTGCTCAGCGGACCAAAATACTTTAGAAAAAGTTGGTTTGGTGAATTGAGGGAGAGTGCTGTCGAGCAGTGTATATATATTATGTAACGACAAATGTGGCACAAAAATCATCACCGAGACTAAAAATGCAGCTATCTGTAGCTAATTTTTGGATGTTTTAAAGAATTGTCTAAACAACAAGTTCTTATTTGTTTGAGAGTGGGATCTGATGGGTGTTTTGACTTTTGGCTTGTTCTAACACGACTTCTCAGAATGTGACCAAGAAAAAGCCTCTACTTTTATTAACGATTCACTATTTTATGCATTGTTAATAATAATTTTGAGCAATACATTTAAATTGTACTTACTTCTTAGAGTAGAATCCATTTTTCAGAATCCAAATCGGTTAATTTTTCGCGATTCTATACGCTTCCAAACGTTATGTTGTTTTCGATGCATAACGAGTAAACGATGAGGCACGATCGACGCTCACGAACGGAGTTCATGCCTGAGCCAGGAGGGGACACTTCCTCCTTATTAACAGTCAGAATACAAACTAGATGTACCACTACAACTATTCAAATCACTTAAACTACATAAAACAAATATTTTTTTCGACTTTTGGCCAGCTTTTTGGGATTTGGGACCATAGTGCTTCGCTCGAGTCCTAAAAATTGTATTTAGATGTTTCTTTCACAGGTTTAAAAATAAATTTCCGATTTCGGCTGAACGTCGCTTTCCAAAATTGATCTGACTCAAACTGGTTCGGAACCATTCTTGAACCAGAAAAAAAGTATATATAAATGGATAAGGCTTTAAATCACTTTTAAACTGGTTCAATCGGGTTTTGAACCAGGAAAATAACCATTTATTTTCAACAAAAAATCCGGATTTTAAGTTCAAAGTCTAAATAGGGGACATAGCCCATAACTCTTTCCTGGACGTCATGAATGAACACACTGTAAGAATTTGATGAAGATTGGCTCAGCGCTTTATACACCCATGAGATAAGAGAGATTTATTTTTAAGTCATACAATTTTACTCATACGATGTCGAACGTGACCAACCGATAAAATGTTTTTGTTCTTGGTCTCGTCCGTTATGGGCTGAATCTCAATTATTTAGTCCTGCTTTTAATATTGCTTCCCGACATTCATTTAAATCTGTATGGAAAGTTATTTTCGTACTTTTCGATCGTTTAGAGCAGTTTGATAAAATTTCCAAAAAATTGATTTTTGTTCTTGGTCGCCCACAATTACGCCAAATGCTGGCGCGTTCTTAAGGATAAGATAATAAGAGAAGTAGACAAATGCAGAAAACGCAATTTTGAATCGTCTTTAGCTATACCAAATAAAAAGGTCAATAAAGGTAGCCTTGCTGGATTTCTTACGTTCGGCCCTAAAAATGTTAATAAATTTGCAGACAACACTGTTTTTCACAAAGTCCTCGGCCGGGTGTGGTGCAGCGGTTAGTGTGTCGGCCTGCTGTGCGGGAGTCGTGTGTTCTAATCTAATAATACGTTTTTTTTCTTTCAAAATCAAAATCACTTTTTGGCTTATGCATTTTCGTCTCGCACTTTTACAGTCACATCTCTAGGTCTATTGGCTGTTATTTGGGCTCGGTTTCGCGCTCAAAAATCAACTTCACGCCAGAATGCATGCAGTACCGACGCCAGTTGCTCGCACAAGCAGACGGTTACTAAAACGAAATACGCGTAGTGTGTGGATCGCTACTCAACTCGAGTCTCCAAAATGACAAGAATTTGTTTTGTTTATCTACCGCTAAGAGCGGCATCCGGAAATTTTTTTAATTGTCCTTTTTTGAACCACTGATTCAAAAGTTTCCAGTGGTTCCCTGATGTACAAGTCTCAGTACTGTGAGAAGCTTGAAATAAAAATGAACAGTTTCACGGAATGTCTTTCCTCTTAAAAAAAAGTAAAACCTAAAAAATGAATTACTTACTTTTTTCGTTAGGTGGAAGAGTATATAAAATTTGCGGCTGCAATAAATTATCTCTTATGGAGTTCGCACTCATAAAATTTAAATGCCTTATATTTATTTAGAAATTAAAATGGTAAAAGTATTATGAAACTTATGCTAATGGCACGCGATCTCCTTTTATATGTTCATTCCTTCTACTATATATTGCTGTGTATCCCTCTGTTGTTGTAAATCCAGAGGGTGGAAACACTTCGATTTGAGAACTAGTTCCAAAAGAGTTATCGATCAACCACTAGACGACCAATTGCTATGCTTCGTTTCCGTTTCATTCCGTTTGTTTTGACTTCATTTGAACTAATAGCGCACTTATTTAAAAATTGTAAATTATAACTGAAATTAAAAAAGAAAATACATGTTAAATGGAGATTTGAAGTGATGCTGTAGTTATTGGAGATGGAAATGAATTACCAAGGGCCTTTTTATTTGCTTTGCTCATGCTCACAATGAAAACTGCCTCAAAACCTTATGAATGGAGAACTGACCCTGAGTTATATTTTAAAACAACATTCTGCTTACTGAGTTTGAGAATTCATGCTTACAGGAGCTAAACTTTCAAGGTACAGAAATCCATATTTGACTTGCAAGAAACCTTCCCTTAAGATACATAAATACATACAAATCATATTTTGAAACTGTGATTTTCTATAAATTCGCTTAAAATGGATCCATTTGCTTTTACTATTAATTTGAATCTACATTAGACAAGTAATGTTTACGAAAATAAACAATATAAAATGTTTAAGCCATTTTAGTTCAGAATTTAATATTAATACAATTCGTGAGTTGCCCCCCTCCCCAAAAAAGTTAAGTGTATATGTGATTTACTCTCTCAAATGCTCTCACAATCTCTCACACTCTCTCAAAATGCAATATGATTTTTGTATACAAACAAAAGTCAGCTGGGGAATTGAGAGGCATCAAATTGAGGGAGAGAGAGAGGAGAGAGAGAGAGAGAGAAAACAAAAAATTGAGAAGTAGAATGCACAATGAATTTCGTATACCCTTTCCAGTAAGTAAAATACTATTGAAATCAAATAATAAGTGGCATTTTTTTAGTTTGAGCTTATTTTGAACTTACTTCAAGCTGGCAAATTAAATTTCCAGATTTTAAAAACTTATTTAAAGCAGAGCTGCAAAACTCAGTTTTGGAAAGCCCAAATCAAAAGGGGCTCAGTTCGTTCAAAAATGTTTCTACTAAATTTTAGTATCTATAAATTTCCAATAAACCTTAATCCACTCATGCAGGTTTTAGTAAGTTTAAATATTCGTACATATTTAGAAAGTGCTTAGAAAACCGTTCTTTCATTTTAAATTAACTCAAAAAAAAATCTTAAAAATAAAAGTAAACTAAAATACGCTAATGTTATATGGAAAATATCAAGACTCTAAACGTCTTTTAGGGAGCGCAACTGAAAGATAAACTGATGGCTGACCATCACATTTAAGTAGGGCAGCAAGCCGAAATAAACAAACATGTTTCATTACAACTGAATTTTAAAGATCAAACCAGCATGTTGTGCACGCTAGCAAGGTCAGCCTTAAGTTCTGCCTTCAGTTCATCATTCAGCCACATGTGTGCGCGCGCCCTTAATGATTAAAATTTTGAATTAATTTCCAATATAATGTTGTCCGAATTAGCGATAAAACAAAATTAATCCTGAACCCCGGTTCGAACCAGAACCTTGGTTCAGCGACCTTCTAAACCCGCTCCGTGAACCCGAACCCAAACATTTTAGGGGGGTTCGAACCCCGGAGTGAACCACTTCCGATTTTTTAGAGGTTTGCAGCCCTGATTTAAAGCATGCTCTGCAAATCAAATCAGAATCGAAACCCAGTAAACCAGTTCGAACCCTCATCATAACCGAACCATCTTTGTCCAATGACCCCATATTAGAGAACTGTAAAAATCACTTTTTTCTTGATAAATACACAAAAATTCTTACTCACATTTAATCAATCCACAAAACTCAGCGTTGAATATATTCAGCTCATACCCGCAAACGCTTCAAGCGGTTGAGCTAGATTTTTTTGATCGAACGTTTATGACATAAAATTTTCGATGTGTTCGATCGAACAAAACTCAGCGTTGCCCGCCAAGCGGCCTATCTCTCTCTTTTTTCCCCATATCAGCAGCGCCGTCTCCGCTTATGAGTCTGTGCAAGAGTTTATTCATACGAGGTGATTTTCGCTCACTCTAATCAATCGTCGTTGAGCCAAGCGAACTAAACACTCGAACTGATTGGAAAGAAGACGAACATGATTATATTCAGAGTGCCAACAAAATGATTGAATAAAACTCAACGGCGAACATGTTGCGTATGCAAGTTTGATGCATAGAGGGCAAAGCCAGTTTATTCAAGTGTTGATTAATGTATGAGCGTTTTGCAATCAAACGAAGCCGTTCTCTGTCCCATACCAAACCCAAACTGTTTGAAAAGAAATTTGTTTCAAAATATGACTTAAGACCCTTTTTTTAAAACTAAAAATTTTAATGGAAAAAATCATGTCTCCATTTGGTATATAACGAGTTGAAGAAGCAAAAGTCCGGTTGTGAATTCATAAAACTATCGTCACATATTTATGTTCATAGAACATAAACAGGCTCTTTGGGAAGCCGTAAAAGTGGCCGAAGGAAGAGGCCATTTGACTTTAAATCTTTCTCAGAAAATATAGTCGTAAATTTGAAGAAAAAATGTATAAGATTTAAAATAGCTATGAACAAATCTCCACGTTAAGTTGTATTACTGATAAAACCACTAAATCAAAACCTTAGCATCGACAAGCTTTGGAACCTTAGAGTTATCGATGGATTTGAAACTCAGAACCGAACCCCGTATGAAATATTTGATCTTTGACTGTTTCGGCATACTAAATTCAAAACGAAAGTCGGACCTGTCCAACTTCGATATACCCGTTACTCGGGAGAAAAATAAAGTTGTTTAATAGCCTTTCCGTTTTCTTAAAGGGGAAAGGCCAAAAATTATGCAATTTTTTTAAACTCTGATATTTATCATTAAATATATAAGATATTTCGAATCAGAGATTAAAACCCGAACGAATAACGGTTTGGGTTACGGTTACTGTTTTGTCCAATCGCTTTTTTCCGGTTACGGTTATATTACGGTTGTGGGATATCGGATACGGTACTGATTGATTACGGTTACGGTTAAAGGTATAAAATAAAACTTTGACAAATTATGCCGACAAAAGCGGGGATTTATTAAAAATTCTACTTCTGAAAACAAACGCTCAACACTTGATTGTGGTGGTACTGCTAGCAGAACTTTTGATAATATGTACATACTTTTAATGAAGATGTCAGATTGTTGTTAATTAGAACTGTTGGAAATCTCTGACCAACTTGGTTTTCCCCTGATAATTCAATCAAATTATGGTTGTCCATTATTTGATTGTGCAGATTTCATAACAATTTACTACAGTTAATTTTTTGCTCGGCAGATAAAGACATATTATATCTCGGATCAAGAAATATTGACATAGGTGAGCATCATTCTCGAGCAGTCTTAGATCTCTACCTTGTGAGACTAAAGTTTGGTCAATGTTGAGTTGTTGTTTTTGATTTCAAATTTACATTGAATCCCGATAGAATACAAGTTACCAAAGACTAATAGTTCGCCCTGCATTCTTGTTGATGCAACTTTTTCTGGTGCTCAAACTGTAATAATTTCGCTAACTGATGCCAAACTTGAGCCGAAGTCGTACATTTTTGGATCGGCTAAAATAGCCAGCATCCAGTGTAATATCACATATGTATAAGGAAAGATGAGGAGGGTAAAGATCTTGGTTAGCTGCACTCATTCTTTTTCCGTTCGCTCTCTTTTCTTTGTGCCCGTTAGCAACAGTGCGGCGCAATTTATGCATGTAAAATGTTCATTGTGCATACATCAAATAAACTTACGTCACAACCGGCCATGCATAACTGAGTGTCGGAGAAAAGGGCATATGTATTTTTTTTCCCTCTCCATTTGGCTTGTCCTGGTCTAGACCAGAGCGGGCCAGCCATAGCTACCAGGGGCCGAAGTCACTTATGTTTTTATGTAAACGCGAGCCGAACTTATGGTTGTGTGAATCGGTGAACACTGAATTGCATGTAAAACGTTTGTAGATTGGAGAGAGCTCTCTTGCTCACTACACACAAGCAAACTTTTCTATCCTCTACATTTGACCGGAAATTTTTAGTAGATGAAAACCGAAATTAACCCGTATATTTGTTTCTGTTTCGGTACTGATAACCGGTTATGGTAATAAAGGTTATACGGTTACGGTTATAAGAAACCATTTTTTTTCGGTTATGGTTACGGTTTCGGTTACAAATTTTAAAGTGTTTTTAGCGGTTAAGGGCTACGGTTTCGTTTACGGTTTTTTGATCTTTTTTTCGAATACAAATCGAAGAAATAACGCGCGGGGCAAAAAGCAAAATACAAAAGCAGAAAAGAGCTGTGAGTGACTTCTATTGCGTTTGCGCTGTCTTCAACTTGCAGAAGCAAACACATGCTGCTGCTTCGACTTATGTCACTGAACAAAACAACAAAATCAGAAATGATGAAAAGACGACTGTTTTGGCTGTTCTCAATAATCGTTTTGTGCTGCTGCCTTCCACTGCGGCTTTTGTAATTCTCAAAAGCAGAAGCAAGAGTTCATATTGATTAGTTGAAAAGTACAAATTTTGGAACTTTCGCTACTTCGACTGAAGCCATTTAAACTCTGATAATAAGTAGGTAGGCTCAATTCAATAACGATTTTGATATAAGTCTGTGCGAGAAACCGAGGGATCAAGGTAAAATCTTATTGTTCAGTCAGTTCATATATTATTAGCAATTGAATGCACATTATTATAATTTGGCCTAACCAAAACATAGAATTAAGAGAAACACTTGACATATATAACGCATTGAAGCTAGTTCAATCATCTACTTAAGATTACCCTTTTATCCCATTGTGTTTATCTGTAGTTGCTCTCTTTGCTTTGAGTGCTTGCATGTTCGCTAAGCAGTGAACAAACCAATTACATGTAATAAAGTCAGTTGCCAAAAATACTTGAAGAACGAAACACCGCGTTTGGTCTGAAATCGAGTTGCATTTTCCTTAAATGTAGTCGATTGGAATTAGCTTGGAGTTAGCTAAACATTTTGGCGCCCCCGGGTGGACTTATCGCGGATTTGGATTACTGGATATCGTCGGCTACTCATCTTGGTTTAAGTTGGAATTTGATTCGGGTTAAGTTTGGATTTTCCTGAAGAAAAAAACCGCGTTTGTCTGTTCATTTTCGAAAGATTGGAGTTAGCTAAACACTTATATTTGGAAATACACAAATGAAATTTTAATGAATTAAATTTGTAGCATAAAGTTGATTGATAGTTTTCAATATTTAGCATCAATTTCATCAAAATCATAGAGAAAACAAATCATTATTATGCCTTCTTTTTATATATATTCAATGACTTTCCCCTAGCACAGCGTTATGGTATTGGTGTGCGAAAATAAAGCGTCGCAAACCAGCTCTGACCTACTTCATTGACTTCTGGCCAGCGACTGAAAAGCTGTTTGCTCTCTTGGTACAAGTCTGGGCTTGCGTTCGGCTTGTGTTGGTGTTCATAGCGAAATTTGTTCGGTCCCTAAATCGAATGCCTTACCTGCCACAAACTTAATAAGCTAAAAAAATGCATGGCCGATTGAATTTGAACAGGATTTTCCATGCATTACCTTTAACTAGCTAATTTCCTAACGAAAAGTAGTCAATGTTTTACCCACTGCCAGCTGATTTGTAGCTTCCAAGAAAAAAATTACTTTACAACTCTTCAAGTCGGCATACCTGACCTCCTGCCAAAGAGTATAAAAATGAGCAAATCTCTCACGCACAGGCGCAGCAACAGCAGCAGCAGCAGCAGCAGCAAGGGGCACAAAAACAGGGTAAGTGTGTCGAGCTCAGCTGTAAACCCACCAACACCAACAGCCAGCCAGCCTACCGTCCGACCAACCGACCAACTAACCAGCCAGGCAACCAACTGACAGGCCTAGGCAGCCAGTATTTGGACCCTCAGCCATCATTCGCTCGCCGTCAGTCGCTGTTAGCATACGTCACGGAGTTTTGTGTTGTTGTTGTTGTTTGTTCGCCTTGCTGCTACTTTACACTCACACACCACACACTCACCACCCCTCCTACAGGACACGCACTCTGCACAAAATAGGAGAAGAAATAAACTCAAACAAAAAATAAATAAAATTGTGTACAAAAAAAATCCAAACACTTTTGCTGGTCAAAGGAGTTACATATTTTCAGTTTGGTGCTCAAAATCGATCAATAAAATCCTGCAGCAGGAAGCAAGCAAGTAAGTGCAATTTTAACCCCCAGAAAGTTTTTGAGTGCGGAAGTTGGAAGGAAAGAAAATGGCAAACATATGTATATAAATGGTATATACATATATGCTCAGGTGCAGCCAAGCGATACATACAAAAATAAAAAAAAATTTAATGTGATTGCACCTCCACATTCACTCAGAGTTCACACTTTTGCCTCAGTGTGTGTGTGTGTGTGCACCTTTCCATAGAACCTGGGCCTAAACTTCTTTCGTCTGCAAATCCATTGAGCTCAAACTCGGATTGTACACTGCTTTTTTTGTTGTTGTTTGTTTGTTTGTTTCTTCTTTCATCTAATAGCCATAAATTTGACTTGCATCACGTTTTCAGCATTTTTAGCGATCGTTATCACAAACCATGTTCAAAGGCAAACTCGTAGCTACATTTTTTTTGTTTTTAATTAACCTTACCTTAATTTCCTGCTGCAAATTGATGGACATTTCATTTAGGCAAATTTTTCTGTGTGTCAACTTTGAATGTTTTCATTTGACACTCGATTTTGTGTTGGCTTCAAGCCAAAGCAACCATAACAAATTTTATGCATACCAACAATTTTTGTGTGCAAAACAACGACTCACAGTGGGACCAGACAATTGGAATAAGGATGAAAAACAAATCATTTTTGAATTGATTGAACAATTTGTTTAATAATGCTTACAAGTATACTCAAAGTTTAAGTGTGTTCTTAAATTAAATATGCATCTTTATTGAGTTCAAAAACGAACGAGAATATTTCTATACCTAAAAAAAACCAACAATTCTTATAACAGCAATTTTTTATACTTTTCCAGCGTATTGTAATTCCAATTGACATAGCAAAACTGTTAAGAACTGAATGAAATTCAATCCTTTCCGTCTCGTGCTGTATCTGACCCCAATTATTCAATTTAAAATCATATCACACTAATTCCGAGGACAATTTTCAACTAAATCTCGTTTCCATTAACGAACTCAAATATTTAACTTTCATATTCGATACTAAAGTTTGTTTTGGTTTCCAAGAAATATCCCCACTGCTTTAAAGTTTTGGTTTGGGGTTATTAAGAGTAGGGGGTTTCTTTGGTGGTGTGGAATTTTTTCCACTATCTTTTTCCAAGTCAACATTATGCGGTGATATGAACATCATTGTAAAGCTAGAGACTCTAGCTAACTTTCCTCTGAAGTAACCTATTGTTTTTAGACAAATGGAAAAAAAATTTGCAGCCTTGTATATGAAGTGATGATTTTGGCAAAAATTTTTTTGTACCCGGTTGTGGACACCCTTGTAAATTCGCTACAAATGGAAAAATATAAAGTAAAGTGGCCATGAATTGATGAAAAAAGAAGGTTTATTTATTTAAGAAGCCTTCAGTGGCAAAAAGATAAAAAAATAATGCCCTTCCGTGGCAAAAAAATAAAAAAAGTTGAGTTTTTTTTGCCTTCTAGCGCAAAACCTCGGAGAAGTTAGCACAGTGGTTTGCATTGGCTTGCAACCGCGATTCGATGGCTTTTTCGGAGAAGTTCCTTGCACCGGCTCAATCATCCAACAGTGATACGCGCTAGCCGAAGACGCTCGTGAAGTGGATGGTTCGTGGGAGGTTAACACCTTTTCTTCTCGCCCAATATTGGGATCGGCGGAAACGATGATACGACGCTGATTGTCTTCATGAAGATCAGCTTCTATGGCGACTTCTACTGCATTTTGCTCTGACTTTCTCAAATACCGGATCAAAGTGGTTCGAGGAAGCCCATATTCCTTGGCTGTAGCTTTGACGGCCTTCTTATCGTTAAAGGCATTGCTTAATGGCATCGACCAGCCCATTAAAATGGATTTTTTTGTAGAATCGGACGATTTTTTTGGTGTTGTCATGGCTAAAAATGCACAAAAATTCACAAAAATGCAGTTAAAATATGTTACACTAACATAAACAACGATATTTGACAGTTTCAAGGCCAAACACACGCTTTAAACACAAAAAACGAGGGTGTCCACAACCGTGCAAAATGTGTCCATTCTTGGAAATGGTAGCCATTTTTATTTTGTTCACCAAATTTACACGACACAAACATTTCACTGAAACTTGATATCACATCACAAAGTACACTTAATGCACTAAATAACAAAGTATAATACTCACCACTTTTCAATGTTTTGCTTCGATTTAACACAATGTGGAAATTGAAAAAAATAGAAACTCTGTTTTTTTTTTATTTGCTCACAGCAAGAAACCAAATGCATGTTTACACTTCGGTATTGGCTCAGGTATTTTTGTACAGTTTGCATGGTAGGGGAGAGTCTCTCCTCTGTGCACATTCTTACAGAAAATATGGTGCCGCCAACTATAGTAAAGTCATTAATGCCATGCACTTGATAGGGCAATTTAACGCGAATATACAACTATTTGATTGAAACAATCAAATTGAATCAAAAGGCAAATATTTTTTTTGCATTCAGTACTTCATTCTTTATTGAATTAACAAAAAATTTTTTTTATAAACGTAGTCTTCTTGCTAAAATTTTTTTTCAACGAGCTTTTCAAAAATGGCATATTTTTATCATGCACTTGAATTGGGACAAACGTGATTTCAACATTTTATAACCTGCAAAGCTTATCTGACATCATATAAACGTTTTAAGTAAAAAATTTAATAACTGATGCAGAAAAAATAATGTTTTGGTGGGCTAGAGTAAAGCAATAGGAAATGAATGAAAGTCCGCGCAAAAGCTTTAAGTCAGCCGAAATAATTTGGGCAAAATTGACGTGAATCTACGTTTCGCTTACTCAGCAGTATCGGTACTTGCGTTTAATTGTATTTTTGATGATTTTTTTTTTTTGGTGCGTCTTTCATTGTTATTCCCATAATTTGACGGTTTTCAAGAAAATTGCATACAACACATTAGCTTATTCAAATTTTTTGTAGCAATTTGCCTGTACGTAAGATTTCACTTCTTATAAGCCATTATTTTGGCCTTTTTCGACATCAGTTAATGCTTTACCGCCCACCATAGTTTTATTTTCTAATTAAAAAGTTTATATGTTGACAAAAGATCAACTTCATTGCGCGGAGTTTTACTCAGAATGATGAAATCACGTTTTTCCCTATTCAAGTGCATGATAAAAATATGCCATTTTTGAAGAGCTCGTCGAAAAATAATTATTTAACAGAAGACCACGTTTATTTAAAAATTTTTTTTTGTTAATTCAATAAATAATTATACTGAATGAAAAATTTTGCCCCAAAAAGTAATTGCTTGACCTTCCTGTTTGTCTGAAACTTTATGTCCAAAAAGAAATTGCGGATTTTTCAAAAGAAAGTAAATGCATTTTTAATCAAACTTAGAATGAACTTTAATCAAATATATAATTTCCATTTTGTTCGATAACCTTTTGCCATCTTCCCGGCAAATTTTGTATTCCACGCTCATAGAACTTCTGGCCTTTATCTGCAAAAAACTGAACCAAGTGCGATTTTATAGCCTCATCATTGCCGAAAGTTTTACCATTTAAGGAGTTCTGCAAAGATCGAAATAAATGGTAGTCTGATGGTGCAAGGTCAGGGCTATATGGTGGATGCATCAAAACTTCCCAGCCAAGCTGTCCCAGTTTTTGCCGGGTCATCAAAGATGTGTGTGGTCTGGCGTTGTCATGATGGAAAATGACACCTTTACGATTGATCAATTCTGGCCGTTTCTCGTTGATGGCTGCATTCAATTTGTCCAGTTGTTGACAGTAAACATCCGAATTAATCGTTTGGTTCCTTGGAAGCAGCTCAAAATATACCACACCCTTCCAATCCCACCAAACAGACAGCATAACCTTCTTTTGGTGGATATCAGCCTTTGAAGTGGTTTGAGCTGGTTCACCATGCTTGGACCATGATCGTTTTCGATTAACGTTATTGTAAACAATCCATTTTTCATCTCCAGTTATGATTCGCTTTAAAAATGGATCGAATTCATTGCGTTTAAGATGCATATCACAAACGTTGATTCGGTTTGTTAAATGAATTTCTTTCAATTCATGTGGTACCCAAATATCAAGCTTTTTCACCAGTCCAAGACTTTGTATGTGATAATGAACGGTTGATTTTGGTATATTTAACTTCTCTCCTATCTCACGCTCAGTTACATGACGATCCAATTCGATTAATGCTTTGATTTGGTCATCATCAACTTCATTTGGCCGACCTGAACGTGGCTCATCTTTAAGTGAAAAATCTCCAGAACGGAATTTGCGAAACCAATTTTGACACTGTCTTTCTTTTAAGGCTTTATCACCATACACATCACGTAACTTTTTAGCAACTCTCTCTGCGCTTTTTCCTTTACGGAAATAATAAAGTAAAATATGACGAAAATGCTCTTTTGTGGACTCCATATTAAAAAGGGCGCCAATCAAACAAATGTAAACAAAATTACGCGCACTTTTTTTCTAAAGCAAGCTAATAGTGACAGCTAATAACTGACAAAAGAAAGAATGCAATTACAGAGTCACAAGCAGTTAAAAAAATTATAAACGCCGACTATATGAAAAATCCGCAATTACTTTTTGGGCAACCCAATATATCCTGGGAATCCAATTTACCATATCTCGCAATTTGCAAAACAAATGCTTGGCCTTGACTTAGAGTCGCGGATCAGACTTCGCAACATTATTATTAGTCCATAAGATTCTAACGACAAAAGAGCCTCACTAGTTATTTGAAAATATACAACTTGCTGTGTTATATTATATTATAATTTGTCGTCAGCTTGAAAGCTTGGCCAGCTCTGAAAAACATTTTTTCATTCAATCTGCACGCTATTGGAATAACCTGCCGTATAACATAAAGGGTAGTGGGAACGCAATGCATTTTAAATCAGTGTTAACTAAACATCTCAAAAAAACAAACACAGATTTATTGAAATATTAGAAAAAGCTTTGCATTCTATTAGTTTTTGTTAGGAATATATTTTATGTATTTTATATTTTATAGTTTTTATTAAACCTAAAATTAAAAATGGGTGGGTAAAAAGGGGATGAATGTAATGCCAAATGTATGTAACAGGGAGAAGGAAATATGTCGACCCTACAAAGTATATATATTTGATCAGCATCAATAGCCGAGTCGATTTAGCCATGTCCGTCTGTCCGTCCGTCCGTCTGTCAGTCTGTCTGTATGAACGCGTCGATCTCAGAGATTGGTAAGAGATAGAGGTTTGACATGTATGAGACAAATGCTTTTTTTATCTGTAGCAAGATCAAGTTTTTCTAATTAGCAAAATAGAAATGGATTTGCCGAAGAAATGATAAAAATCGGATGAACGGTTCAGAAGATATGAGCAAAAAGCAAACCTAGCCCCCCGCTACCACCCCACCCACTCTAAAAAATGTTGCATACTTTTCGGACGGTCATCCTAAGGAACGCAGGAGCACTATTAAACATGTTTTTTCTTGACTAACGGGTTTATCGGAAGTCGGTTAGAGCCGACTTTAACTTACGCTCTCGTTGTCAATTGTAGCAGGGTATATTGGAGGTCGGGCTACTCGACTGCAACGGTCCATTGTTATATATTTTGTATTTCATTATCTTTGTGACTATGTTTTGTGATCAATGCACCAATTTATAGTACTTATGTATCTGTAGCGTTGGGACATCACATAAATAAAATTAAATTCAATTAACAGTTTGCATTTTTACAATTTTCATTTTGCTTCTAACTTTTTAAACAGACGCACTGAAAGTTGGAAAATATTTGCTGCCAATTTTACAAATAAACACGTTTCTTACAAACAGCTGACTTCAACATCCCGTAAACGTTGGGGATTATGTAAAAAAAGGGACATAAAAATCAGTGTGCACTGCCCTTGTTGCTTGTTGATAACTGTCACAATGCAAACAGCTTACATTCTTAAGTATGATTTTGACGCGAGGTTTTGCTGATGGTTGATAGTCGAGTGGGCTAAGGGGTCGTCCGTGTGTTCAGCACCAATCACCCTCACATAGCATGCATCTGCTAAATCTGATCAACAATGCTCGACTTTTGGATCCTTGACTGCAGAAAAACGTGCATGGAACCTTCAAAAGTGTACACAGAGAAAAAAAATTCGGCTACACGGCGCGTGTAGAAACTTCAAACCTAAACGCAACGTATTTCGCCCTGTTAAATGTATACATTTACGACCTCAGGGGTTAATTGGCTACTGCTTAAGCTAATTTATGTACCTGGAATACTACCTCCATTTTTGGAATTTCTGACGGTCCGTTTTTTATTTTTTTCCTGCAATATTGCCCTTTTTAAAATCTCACCAAAAAGAATCTTTTTTATTTATCCCTTATTTTTTTTGTCGGTATATATAATTTGTTTTATTCTTATACTTAATTTTTTTTTTATATCAAAATTAAAAAATTTAAATAATTTATAACTGTTGCTCCAGTTAAAGCTTGGTGAAACAGACGACTGCAGGAGGCTTTTATTCGCACCTTTTGAAACTCCCTCTAGCATGTCCAAATTAGTTAGTCAGAACCAGCTTACCTAAAATTGTTAAATATTGGATAGACGGTAGAAGGGCCTTCTATTTTCAAGTCAATTATGATACCCATTAACTACTATTCAATAAAAAAGATTAGCTGCATTAATGGGTGCACTTTTTTGGTAGCAAATCTCCCACTGTGCGTGCGTTTGTTGTTTAGAAACCGCAAAAAAAAAAAAAATTATGGAAGAGCTACCTAACAGATACCTACTACTTTTTTTTTTGCTCTGCTGAAGAGGGTATAGGGTACACACACACACACTCACATACACACCAAAAGCAGGCCCAAAAACCCAAGTGAATCATACGGCAAAAGTGCAGAACAGGTCTTTCTGAACATCAGTGTGCAGTCCATTGTCTTTGTTCCTAGGGTGATGGAGTTTAAAGGGGGGAGGGGAGCCCCTGAAATAAATCAAGTCTGGCCAGTTGCAATTGCAGTTCAGACAAAACATAAACAAAGCAAACAGCTGATGCTGCTGCTGCTGCTGGTGTGTGTATCTGGCAGATACAGATTGTCGCAGATCAGTGGCACGACTTGTACTAACTGGAAGACTTTAATTGGCCCAAAAGGCTAACAATTAAGTCATCATTAGACGGGTATTAACGGCGCTTACAACAACTGACGCGGCAGTTTGGCTATGGCCTACCTGCAGACCCTAGAGGTAGGCAGACGTAGCCTAATCTCAAAATGGCAACGCAGTCAAACTATAATTAGAAAGTACGTCAGCCATTTGGGTTTTTCTTTTCTTTTTTTTGGGTAACTGTATTTTCGGTTTTCCTTGGAGTGGTTTTCCCTTTGATTTATGGCATAAACAAACGAAAGAAGAAATGAAGAAAGTGAATTTTTTGGTTTATTTTTGTATTCCTTGAGTGGGAGGAACGAAACCAGTTCGAGGACAAACACACAAAAGTCAAGTTCAAGATAAATTATGCAATCGGTTTTTTTTTCGCAACGTTTATTTCACGCATAAAAATGTCACAAATGACGTCATAATTTCATATTTGACTGCAGCTGCCAAGGGGGTGACTGCATACTGCGCAGCTCTCATTGAACAGGGTGTGAGGGGGGTTGTTGCTGCCCATATCACTGACGTGGCCCTATTTAACTGGCAAATCGATTTGCAGCTAAAAACCCAAATTTAGACACAGGCCTAAAATATGTCAAAGGTGACCCCCATAGGAAAAACCAAAAGCAGCAGCAGCTTCAATGCGGAAGTTGTGATTTTGGGATACATACAGACATACATAATTGCAGTGAAAAATCGTTTTAGAGAGCCTACCAAAACATTGGTTGCCAGCCAACTACCCAGCTCTGAGGGGGCCCAGAAGAGGGAGAGTTACCTACTGTCATCAACTGCGCAGGTCAAACAATTTGTTTGTAAACAACCTACTGAAAACGCAGAGAAACAGAGTGAGAGAGAGAGGAGGAGGAGAGTGGGAGGTTTTTTCTGTCTGAAAAGTAGGGGAAATTCAGTCAAAGTAACTATTTTTAACCGCACTTCCAATGGTAAGATGGTAGGTTTGCTTTTGCTTAGTTTGGATCATAAATCTTGATTTTAATAGGTTTCCGTTTCGTTTTATTTCCATTTCAGCACTCTTGATTAATGGTGTCCCAATAAATGCATTCCGAACCCAACTATCGATTGTTTTTTTTTATGACTTTGGCCAAGAGTTTGCAATAAGCTAGTCAAATAAATGGCCACTAAATTGAACAAACATTCAATTAGCTGATAAATATTCTATTAGCACGTTGAAACCAATTAAGTGGTGAATACATAGAGTGTGATTTATGAGAGAAGAACTTGGAACTAATTTTGGGATTTGTAAAAAAATGATCTTGATTAGTTCTCTTACCAATAAGGCAGGCCAAGCCAAAGGCTGCTGAACTGTAAAATTTTGATTAACCTTCGGTCGGTGGTTCCAAACCGTTGTAAAGCGTACTTATCAAACCTATGTGTTTTGTTCGAGTCTGGGTTCATACAATGTTCCATAGTAGACCTTTTTTTGCCTTGAAATTTAGCCTTCTGTGTATCGTCAAGTCGAATTGAGCACATTCCTTGTTATCATTATTCATAGGACACACTATAAAGGCTGCCATGTCTTTGAATTTTGTAAGCTAGCCTCACTTTCAACGTACTAAGAGGAAATGTTGTCAAAAACATTGTAAGATACACACCAAGAAAAAAATTATATTTCTTCATATCAATTTAACTTCCATATGAAAATATAACAAATTGAATTTTTATTATCAATTTAATATTTATTATCAATTTAAATAAATGATATTATTTTGGATTAGAAAGATTTTACTTTCCTGACAAAATGAAATAAAAAATATTTATGTTTTTGAAATATTTTTTAAAACAAAAATCCTCCCAATAAGTGACAATAGACGCCGGATCTGCAAAGAAGAAATCTGGTACCTGAACACATGTGTAATCGAACGAGTCAAAGCGTTTACGTACTTGGGAGTTACCGTCATGTCCAACATGTCCTTTAAAACTCATCTTCAGCTGAAACTTCGAGATGCTATCAAGGCCCTCAACTGTACATGGAATAAACTGCTAGGAAAACAAAACGTACTACCAAGTGTGAAATATAGAATGTTTGAAGCCACTGTTCGGTCAATCATGCTATATGCTGCACAGGTTTGGGGTTTTCTTGAATATGACGAAGTGGAGAAGCTTCTTCGAATTTTCATAAGAAAATATTTAGGTTACCACGCAATACTCCGAACTATGCCCTATTTGTGGAAACTGGACTTTCGACTTTCTTGTTACTACCCCCACCCCCCAAACGCTAGGATTACATTTTTCTTATATAACGAAAAATTTTTCAAATGCCTGAAACCAGCTTAGTCTCCGTTGTTGCCAAATCCCTGCTTGTTGAGTCGAAGCCAGTGTTTCGAAACATGGAGAACACTTGCAGAAGAATTTAATGCTTATTTGGAGGCTTCCAAGACGTGGGAGAGACCTCATCGAATAATTTTGCAAAGAACCGTTCAATAATCTCACTCTGATTTTATGCAGCAAGCTAGGAGCAGCTCGACGAGGACAACTAAGCTACTCATTGGGGGAAAACCACTATTTTTTCGACAAAAACAGCCTTAACCTAATATCATTTGTATTCAGAGCTAGATGTGAAATGCTGAAGCTACGTTCCCGCTCCATATGTCAACGACACGGAAGCCATCTGCACCCTCACTTCATTGCAGTTTGCCCAATTTTACAGGAAATTAGAAAAGGTAGAATTAGGTGAACAACGAGCCATTGAAATTCTAAACAGAGAAAATTGGAATATTCTTTTTAAATTTTTTGTAGAAGCATCAACATATAGAAATAGTATAATGTCTGAAGATTTTTAGTATAGTACTAAACCGCCCAGGTAAACAAATTGTATTACAGCATATAGTTATCGCAACAGCTGACGGCTTTAAGCCAAAGCTGAGTTATGTTATTTTATTCAAATCTGTAACCCTACCTTAGTCACAACCTCAGAACGATTCGGTATCTCACGACCAGCGGGAATCCGAGTGTAGTATGAGTGTGTGGCTATTGGGATTGTAGGTCAACAAATACTATGTACACTACACTCAACATAATTATATTGTAATTTTTTTTTTTATGTACGCTTTGAAACCATATTTTGTGAATAAAATAAGGCACTACTACTACCTATATTTTTGAAAAGTTTATAGTAATCTGGTGAATATCAAAATGAATTTGATCTTTTTCTTTTCTCTGTGCAGTCAAGAATATTTAACATATTGTTTTGAGTTGACGGCAATTTATTTTCTGAACATCTCTGTGTATATAAAAGACTGAGATTTGCTTTTCCTTTTTCCAACTTGACTTTTGTTTCATTACCCATGTCGAAATAGCATTATGTTTGGATTTTAAAGCTCAATTTATGTTTGATTGCAACAGATTTTTTACAATTTATTGTGTTTCTTTTGTTTAATTTTTAATTAATTAATAATTTTTCAACTTACTGTGACTCCGGAGGTTAAATATTTACAACAAATTTGTTATCGTAATTTTGACAAAAATTCTTTGAAGTAGATAATTATTCTAATTCTCATTCTAAATTGACAATAGTTTACTCCATCTCAATCAAATTTGCTTCTACGGCAAAGCTTATGTTACAGTCTAATTCTATTTTGATTAAAGTTTGCAGAATTATAGTGAACAGTTTACAAATTGCTTAAAACCTAATGCATTTAATACGAGTTTAAAAAAGTTATCCTTGAAAAAATGTATAGATTATTTTCAGAACTATCTTTCTCTATACTATAAAGTTGTTCGATTTTAAGCAATTTTGCGAAATTTTAAAGCAAGCATTGAAAACTTATAAATACCAACTTTTAAGAAGTTAATGGACAAGAAGCTATCTGCTAAAGTCATCTGATCCGGCCAGTTTCGAAAAAATTATAAAAATATGTTAAAAATGTTAAGAAAATCAGTTTTTTTGCTAGTTTTAGCTCAAATGCATTTAATACGAGATTCTTACAAGAAAATAAGATCAAATTTATTTAGATATTAAATAAATTTTCATAAAATTTGTTTTTGCACCAGCCTTTTCTGAAAGCTTTTGAGTAAAGTATTTTTGAGACTTTTTTCAGATTTTTCGAAAGACGCTTAGAGTTCGCGCAAATCGAATTTTCCCAATAACCGGTTTTCCGTACTGTTTTTGAATTTTACTTATAACTTGGTTAGTTTTCAAATCAACACTTTTAAAGAAAAATGTCCAAATTTTACTTTTATGAGCATAAACCATAAGTTTTGGCTTTGCTTTTGCTCATTTAGATACCATATATCAAATTTTTTCGTAAATTTTCACTGTGTTTGAAGACGACATCAGAACAACAATCGCGCTGGAGGGCTACAATAGTTACTCGGCTCACCTGAGTCCAAGAAATGAATAATTTTGGTTTTTTTTGAAAGTCATCAGAAACCTGAGTTTTTTTTTGGGACACTCGAGTGTAGGTGTACCATACCTAAATCAGATTTGGAAAATTGTCAGAGACAAAAGATTGAAACTCGTGATTTAATATACATATCGTTCACTTACTTCAAGACTGGCATAACTCCAAAAATACGATTTTCAAATTAATGATACAGAAAGATTCGCTGTATTGTGTTCAATTTTGTACTTTCCATGTGAGATGAGCATGTGTCGCAATATCATTTTACGCGTTCATTTTCATGTTAATGAGAGAGCATCATATCTCTGTTGTCTTGCAGTCGATTTTGCACAAACATACTTCGGCTTTCAGTTAAAGCATCAGATTTTCAAATTTTTTTTATAAGCATTTTATATTTATAATATTTTACTAGATTAACTCGAAACTAAACGAACCATTTTTTCTGGGTTAAATCCATTGCGAAGTAATGTGTTGGTTTTAGCGACCTGCTCTCGTTTAGTCCAAATGTTTGGTTTTGCTGGCTCTAGGTCATCCCTCCCATCCAAGGAATGAAAAGACAGTGGATTTTCGATTTATGTGTCCCAACATATTTAGGGCCCACATCGGGGTCCGTCTTCAGGGGGCTAAAAAAAAAACTTTAAACAGATAAAATTAACAAGATTTTCCCAAGAAACAACATTTTGAACAACAGTGAAACCTATACAATACAATGCAATACATTCATATTGACAGGACAAGTACAAGTGCTCGCCACGGAGTCTGATATTCAACTAATTACGTCTAATGTTTGTGTCAAGTATCTGTGTCAAGGTGTCTGTAAATGTAAGCACAGTTCTCTGTGTCGGTACCCGATTTCGTGTTCATTAGACAGCCATGAGCACACACAATAATCGGTGTTCTCTGTCTATTTCTTGTGGTTGTTGTTTTGTCAGAAATATTCTCTTCTATTGGTCTCTAAGCCGCTGTAAGTTGGCTCTATAAGTTTCATTCTTATTATTTTCTAAATGCTAAGTTAATGGTATAAAGGAACAATCAGAAGGATTCGAAGAAGAATTCTTCGAAAGCCGGTATTAGATAAAAAAAAACCTGGTTCCCTTTTCGACAGCCTTCTTTAAAAACGCAAAGATTTGTTTATTTAAGGAATGGGTCCCTAGTCTTAGGTGGCCGACCAGATGAAGGTCTGTCTTTATCCAAATTATGAAATAGAAAATTCTGTATTTTAAGAATTTTGGGTTTCACTCACACTCATGAATTTCAAAATAATTTTAATTGTGCTCAATTTTAGTTACTATGAATTGCTTTTCCACTTAGTAAGACAATTTTCCAAATACTGGATAACTGTATTCTTTATTCAAAAAACTCTTTGGTTAACCCTAATGCAGGTGTATAATGTACATATATATAGCTAGGTATTACTTGCACTTAAGTACCTACACTTATATTATTTGATTTCACAACTATTGTACATCGAGTGAGACACACTATGCTTTGTTCTAAAGATATTGTTTCTGAAAGCTTTCGCCCATATGACGCAAACATTGCGCAAGTTTTAATGTCACACACACAGACAGACACTTGCGTCTCTACCTCAACCACTCTCCCCGAGGTGGGACGTTGGATTGGGCAAGTTCATTGCTGCGGTTGACGTTGCTTATCAAACGATCGATGATAAATATGGCACACAATGAAATGAAATTAAAATTATATACGAGATTTTCAAGTTCGCATGCAATTTGTCGGTACATATGAATGGCATTTAGATGAGCTTTTTATTAAACGATGTTTTATAATGCGTAATTATAATTGTTGTTTTTTTTATATATGTGGAAGACAGATTTGTTGGGTCGTATTAAATTTATCGCTTTGTTTATCAGTCCAAGCTCCATGTAGATGGGCCAACTGGGTCAGCCGACAGTCTCGCTTAGTAGTAAACACTGCCAATCAATCAATCAGTTTACGCGCACCCTTTATCATCGATTACATCAGGGTGTGTAAGAGCCTCTAATGGCTGAAGTAATACTCATCGCATTATAGCCCATAATACAAAGCAATTATAAACACATTTCAAGTTACGTAAATGATTCGTTTTGCAGGTTGTACATTTGATATTTCAGTACTTTAGATATTATTGAGAGGTATTTTGACCAAGGAGATGGTAAAGGATCGTGGTGACTCCGACATTGAAATATTCTATGTGATCTGCCGAACTCGAACTCATCAAAAAAGTCGCCAACCGAGGCACTACAAAAGCTCTTAACCGAGACACCACAAAGTCCTTAACCGAGGTACCACAAAGCCCTCAAACGAGGCACCACAAAGCCCTCAACCGAGGCACCATAGAGCCCTCATCCCAGGTAGCACAAAGCCTTCAGCCCAGGTACCACAAACCCCTAAAACGAGGCACCACAAAGCCCTCAATTTATGTATAACAAAGCCCTTAAACGAAGCATCACAAAGCCCTCAACCGAGGCACCGCCAAGCCCTTAATCGAGGCACCACAAAGCCTTCAACCGAGGTACCATAAAGCCCTCAATCGAGGCACCACAAAGCCCTCAACCGAGGTACAATAAAGCCCTCAAACGAGGCTACCACAAAGCCCTCAACCCAAAGACCCAGGACCACGAAGCCCTAACCGAGGCTCCACAAAGCCCTAAACAAAGGCACCACAAAGCTCTCAACCGAGGTACCGCAAAGCCCTCAAACGAGGCACCACAAATCCATTAACCTAGGCACCATCGAGCCCTTAACCGAGGCACCATACAGCCCTCAAACAAGGCAAATCAAGGCCCTCAACCGAGGCACCACAAAGCCCTCAACCGAGGCACCACGAAGCCCTCAATCGGTGCACCACAAAGTCCTCATCCCAGGTACCACGAAGCCCCTAACCGAGGCTCCACAAAGCCCTCAACGAGGCACCACAAAGCCCTCAACCGAGGTACCACAAAGCCCTCAACCGAGGCACCACAAAGCCCTTAACCTAGGCACCACAAAGCCCTCAACCGAGGCACCATAAAGCCCTCAAACAGGCCAACAAAGCCCTCAACCGAGGCACCACAAAGCCCTCAACCGGTGCACCACAAAGTCCTCATCCCAGGTACCACGAAGCCCCTAACCGAGGCTCCACAAAGCCCTGAACAAATGCACCACAAAAGCTCTCAACCGAGGTACCGCAAAGCCCTCAAACGAGGCACCACAAAGCCATCAACCGAGGCACCACAAAGCCCTCTTCCCAGGTAGCCCAAAGCCCTCATCCGAGGCCTCACAAAAGCCCTCACCAGAGGTACAACAAAGCCCTCAAACGAGGCACCACAAAGCCCTCAACCAAGGCACCATAGAGCCCTCATCCCAGGTAGCACAAAGCCTTCATATCAGGTACCACAAAGTCCTAAAACGAGGCACCATAAAGCCCTCAATCAATGTATAATAAAGCCCTCAATTGATGTATAATAAAGCCCTTAAACGAAGCACCAAAAAGCCCTCAACCGAGGTACCGCAAAGCCCTCAAACGATGCACCACAAAGCCATCAACCGAGGCACCACAAAGCCCTCATCCCAGGTACCCCAAAGCCCTCAACCTAGGTCCCACAAAATTCCTCACTAGAGGTAAAACATAGCCCTTAAGTGAAGTACCACAAAGCCCTCAACCGAGGCACACAAGTCAAAGGATCGGTTTTTCATAGACGTCTTTTGAGAACACAATTATTATTTGTATTTTATTTTTAGGATTTTCTTTATTTTTATTTTTAGAACTTTTAATAGACAAAACAAGATGTAAGCAAGCTGAGCATAAAATTTTTCTAAAACAAAAAGTGGAGCAGTGGGAAATCGCTTTCGTATCGTTTCCTTTCGCACTTCTTCGAAATTGAGCACTTCTTAATCCCAATCTCAACACATTTTAAAAAGTACTTCAACTTAGGCATACAAATTCAAAATGAATTTGTTTTTGGATTCGCAAAGTCTTATTTGGAACACTCCAAGCTTCATCCAAGCATGCACACACACACTCACACAGAAGCAACTTCAAAAATGTTGCAATGCGTTGGCGTTTTGTCATTTCGCTTTGTTGTTTGCTTGCTCTTCTCTCAACCCAACTGCGCAGTTAGCTTTAAGCTATGCTCTTAAGCCCTGGCACTGGAGCAGGAGAAATGACTTCACTTTTTTGTATTGGGGGGTTGAGGAGAAGCTATGCGCAATAGCCTAGAAATGCGCAGCCCTTTGATGCTGGCCGCCCTCTCCCGATTCGTTTTGTTTAAATAAATGCCAGCATTTGTTGTGGTCTCGTACATAAATGCATGCTCATTATTTATGTGGCTCCCTACGCTGCCCTATAATAAACATCAGTTGATTAGATAAGCAAAAAAAATCAGCCCAAATTGAGATAGAAATGCTCGTGTTCCATGCTTTCTATTTGTTTATTTAAGTTTAAAGTGTTGTTGGCTGTCGCTGCGTATTTGTTTTTTTCCCAAATTTTTTCCATTTTTTTTATGCATTGACGCCAATATTGTTTACATTTTTCCCAACGCATTTTTTTTTGTTGTTGATAAACAAAATTTCAGCGCGTGCGGATAGAAATTTTGTTTTGAACAATGATATATGTAGCCAGTCCTCCACATACGTGAGTCTAGTGGACACTTTTTGTAGTTCACAGCTGTGAGCTACTTTGAAAAGCTACAAAACTTATCGCTTAACGCCATCAGCTGTTGCATGATAAAATATCTAAAAATATCAAAACGAACGTAAAAACAAAATGCATGAAGCAAAATACGGTCTAACCTTGAACCTGGCCGCGAGGTTGTATTTGGCTTTTGTTAGATTGTTATTATAAGTATATTTAAATGTTCTAAATATTGAGAAATATATTTTTGCATGGGCGGCCAGTTTGCTTTTGCAAGCTTTTGTGAAGCAGAATAATGAGATCAATTGAAAAATTCCAAAGCTTTGTTAAAAAATTGTTGAGCTATAAGCCCTTAAGACCAATAAGTCACTTTAGTTGTTATACAAGTGTCTGAATAGAGAGTAGGTCGAGCAGTTCATGCCTGATGAAATTACTGGCGGCGCCCGTGATGTTAGCAATAGAAATAGGAAAGCAGTTAAAAAGGAAGGAGGAAAGAGAAGTGGACGGAGGAAAGAAGATGAAAAGAAAGAGAGAGGAAGGAGGGAGAAAGGAAGGACAAAGCAAGGGTCTAGGAAGGAGAATAGAAAAAAGGAAGTTAAAGGAAGAAGGAAGGAACGAATGTGAAGGGAGAAGAAAAGAAGGATGAAGAAAGGAGTAAGGATTCCTTCCTAAGTCGAGGAAGAAAGTCAGAAAGGAAGGAGAAAGGACGAAAAGAGGAAGGGAAGAGAAAAGAAAGAAGAAGGAAGAAAAAAAGAAGAAAGGAGGAAGGAAGGAGGAGAGATGGAAGGAAGGAAGGAGGAAGGAAGGAGGAAGGAAAGATGGAGGAAGGAAGGAAGGAAAGAGGAAGGAAGGAAGGACAAAGAAAGGAGGAAGGAAGGAGGAAGGAAGGAGGAAGGAAGGAGGAAGGAAGGAAGGAAGGAAGGAGGAAGGAAGGAAGGAGGAAGGAAGGAAGAAGGAAGGAAGGAAGGAAGGAAGGAAGGAAGGAGGAAGGAAGGAAGGAGGAAGGAAGGAGGAAGGAAGGAAGGAAGGAAGGAGGAAGGAAAGGAGGAAGGAAGGAGGAAGGAAGGAGGAAGGAAAGGAAGGAAGGAAGGAAGGAGGAAGGAAGGAAGGAGGAAGGAAGGAGGAAGGAAGGAAGGAAGGAAGGAAGAAGGAAGGAAGGAAGGAAGGAAGGAAGGGAAGGAAGGAAGGAAGGAGGAAGGAAGGAGGAAGGAAGGAAGGAAAGGAAGGAAGGAAGGAGGAAGGAAGGAAAGGAAGGAAAGGAAGAAGAAGGAAAGGAAGGAAGGAGGAAGGAAGGAGGGAATGAGGAAGGAAGAAGGAGAAAGAAAGAAGGAAAGAAAAAAGGAGGAAGAAAGAAATGATTAGGGAAGGAAGGAGGAACGAATTAGGAAGGAAGAAAAAAGAAGAAAAGAGGAAGGGAAGAAAAAGAAAAGAAGAAGGAAGAAAAGAAGAGAAAGGAGGAAGGAAGGAAGAAGGAAGGGAGGAAGAGGGATGGATAGAAGGAGGAGGGATGGAAGGAAGCAAGAAGGAAGAAGGAGGAAGGAAGGCAGGAGGAAGGAAGGAAGGAGGAGGAAGGAACGGAAAAAGGAACAAGAAAGGAAGGAAGGAAGGAGGGATGGAAGGAAAAGGAACAAGAAAGGAAGGAGGAAGGAAGGAAGGAGGCAGGATGGAATGAGGAAATATAAAGAATGCCATGAAGCAAGTAAGGGAGCAAGAAGAAAAGAAGGAAGAAAGGAGAGGGAGTAAGGAAGAAGAAAGAAATAACAAAGCAAGGAGGAATGAAGAAAGCGAGTAAAGAGAAGAGGAGGAAGAATGGAATAGATAGGAGGAAAGGATGAAGAAAAGGATTTATGGAAAAATTAAGAAGGAATAATGTAGAAAGAAAAAAGGAAGCAAAGAGGAAGGGATAGTAAGGAAGAACAACGAAAAAAGATTGGAAGGAGAAAGGAAGAAATGGAATAGGAAAGAAGTAAGAAAGAACGAAGCCAGGAGGAATAAATTATGAATTAAGGAGGAAGGAAAAAGGAAGAAATGAGAAGAGCAGGAAATAGCAAGGAAATATGGAAACAGAGGAGCACGAAGGATGGATGAGAGAAATAGGAGGAAATGAAGAAAGAATGAAAGGACGCATGAAGAAGGAATGAAGGAGAACTATTGAAGGAAGTAAAGAGGAATAAAGGGGCTAGGATGGACAACGAAATAAGCAAGGAAGATAAAAGGAAGGTAAAGGAAAAAGGAAGAAAGAATGAACTAAAAATGAATATAGTAGAAATGAAGGCGGAAGAATGGATAAAGGTAGTAGGAAGGAATGATAAGTAAAGACAGAAAGGAGAAAGTTAGTGGAAGAGAAGGCAGAACGGATGAAGGTAGGAATGAAGAAGAAATTAAGGAAAAAGAAGGAAAGAAGCACAGAGAAATAGGAGGAGGGAAGGAAGGAAAAAGGAAACAAAAAGAAGGAAAGAAGAGGAAGGAAGTAAGGAAAAAGGAAACAAAAAGTTTAGAACAAAGGAGTAAAAATGAAATTAAGGAAGCTAAGCAAGGTATGCTGGTAAATAACAGTTGTAGGGACTAAATAGGAAAATGAAGGGCCTAAGACAAATAGAAGGGAGTAGAAAAGAAAGAGGAATGGACTTAAGGGTTGTATGAAGAAATCATAAGAAAGAACAGAATATTGAAAAAATAAGAAAAGAGGTTAAAAGGAAAAATGAGGATGAAGAAAAATATGTTAAGAAACTTTCTTGGGAGGATTTAACACACTCACTGGCAGGTTGTAAGATTTCTTATGTCAGTTATCTGTCAGTCTGTTTAGACTAAGTAGAATGCTCCACATACATGACAACCGTCAGCTGGCTTTACCTCTGGCAGGTGTACCCTCTTGTATGGCTGCAAATGACATCTAAAAATATGTCAGCCTCTTTCAGTGTGTGTGAACGCCCCCCTAAACTACAGCTGGCATTTAAAGTTCTTCCAATTCTTAAACCTTTTACCTCTTAATCAATCGTTACAAGAGCACACCTTCATTTGCCTTCATTTCGTATAATTTTTTGGTTTCACTTCAAATAATTTTAATTGCATAATACTTAAATTCAACAGCTTAATCGCCGCCCACACGAATCCAATTCAATTGAAAATGTTTTTTTTTTTTTCAATAATAAATGCAAAATTCTCAGCTTTTTATTTGCATTTTTATGCGTTCTGAAATGCTTGTCTAGTTCTAGACCCGTGACTTGGCACAAAAACTTCAAAGCTAATAATGAAATTTTGTGTTTTCCAATTGAACTTTGAGCAGACAGCTGCCAACTACTTTTAGAGAGGCCTCCCCACACCCCACCCCCCACCCTCCTTCGCGCGTGCAGCTTAGTCAGCGAAGAGCCACTTGGTCTGGCAGCTATAGAAAAAAAAAAAAAAAAACAGTATCTAACAGATACATAAAACAAACAAAACGGGGGGAAAAGTGTGTCAGTGCTCAGCTGATGAGAGAGAGCGCGATCGTTAGAAATCGCGAGAGTTTAACTTTTGTTGGTAAACAAAAATCACGAACTCAACGTATGATCGAGGCGTCGCTCACGATGCCAACGACTGCCGCTCAGCTGGTTGGGAGAGGAGCATAAATTGGGCTCACTTGGCTTTTGTTTACAGCTTTTTGCGTTTTAAAAAAATACATAATTATGCACTCTCCCGCTCAGCTAGTTGGTCTAAGTAGCCAGCAGCTACTTCTGTGCTGGCATTCGCCTTTGATATTTGAAAGTAAACACAACGCGCGCGCGCTGACAAAAGTGCAGCCCCAGGAAAGTGAAAATCATACGAAAAGTTTTGGAGGTAAAAATCAACAAAGTGTGCAAAAATTGTGAAAAACTCTGAACTATATATATATAGAGGGATAGAGAGAGCAAGAGCGATGCAGGCAAGCATACTCTCGCCAAGTGCTTCTTACCTAGCAGCTTTTGTTCTTTTCGTGCGCTTTTGAAATTCAAATGCGCTTCCGTTCAAACGTTGGTTTTCAGTTGGCAATCGAGTGTCGACTTTGCAGTGTCTTCTCTGTCTGTGGCTGCTCTTTCAATTCTGTTGATATTTTTTTATCCAAAAACTGTTTTGTTTCCTTTCGGTTCCGCCAGTTGTTCTATATGAAATAATTTTGAGGTAAGATTACAAGTGCAAAAAAAAACGTCAAACTGTTCTGGTCAGCTTGTGGTACCACCCAAGGTTGTGGGTGACGTCAGTTTGGTCTCTTTGTGAAAGTATTGCATAATTTGTATTATGTTTGGCCACTTTTCCATATAAGAAAAATCCACAAAAGCAGCAGCTATAAATGGCAAGTGTTGCGTTAGATTTTGGCCCAAAACAAAAACGGTATAATAAATAAACAAAGGAAGCTTTAAGCTAATCAGATACACCAACGAACTTGACTGATATGTGTATGTGTGTGTGTGTGTGTGTGTGTGGTAGATGTTTTACTTAGAAGCAATAATTCGATTTAGATATAGCTCTTTGTTTGCCCATTGATATGAAAGTGCATTTTTTGAAAAAATTATTTTTTTAGCTCTTTTTTGTTTGTTTTTAAAAATTTTTTGAAAATTTGTATATTATTTTTTAAGAAGTTTGAAATAATTGTGATGTGAATTTGCAAATATTTTAAAGTTTTTGAAAATTAAAAATATATATTTTTTTAAATTTTCAATCTTTATATTATTTTTTAAAAATTTTGAAATAATTGTGATTTGAATTTCCAAATATTTTTGTGTTTAAACAAATTTTAATTAAACTGAAATATTTTAAAATTATAATTTAGTAACCGTGGGTGAAAATTTTAATCTTTAAATTTCAATTAGTACTTAATTAGTACCTGCAAACCTGTTTCTAAAATTTTCAATAGGATTCTGAAACCGCTACCCAAAAGTTTGATATTAGGCTTACCCTAAATTGAATTTTAAGGCCTTCGAAAGTATTTGGAATTTATTTCTCAATACCTGTTCAGAACCAATTACAGACCGGTATGAAACTATCTTTCAAACCTTATATTAAAGATAGAAAATCAGTTCAAAATCAACTACAACAAACAACCTGAGAACATTATCATCATTCACCCCTCTTAAACTGTTTCTTTACCGATTTTATGCTTGAAATATTTTTTGTTTTCAGTAAATCAATTGAAATTAAAAATGTAAGTGTTAAAAATAGAGCTTTGATAACACAGTTCAACAAATATTGGGTCATCTCGGGCCGGGCAACGAGGTTAAACCCGACGCAGCTTCAGCTGAGAATCAATTTTAAATTATTCTAGACGCAATTTTCAAGATACAATGGTCACAGTTGGTAAAAATGCCTAAAAAGGCAACTTGCAAAAATATATTAAAGAGCCCTTTAACGATATAAGCTTGTGAAAATTTAGATAAATTATAATTGAATGCAAATATTTTAATATATCAGCTTAAACCCACAATATCAGCCCGGTCTTTGATACGCCACAAAATGCAATAAAACTCAATCACTATTTTACTGGTTTATGTTTGCATAAGTAACGAAATATTTACGGGGAAACTGGCAGCTATCTATCGATAACCATGTGATAACCTGCAAGCCATTTATCGATAACCATAGTAGCCTA
This sequence comes from Lordiphosa stackelbergi, assembly GCA_018904235.1. Taxonomy (NCBI): domain Eukaryota; kingdom Metazoa; phylum Arthropoda; class Insecta; order Diptera; family Drosophilidae; genus Lordiphosa; species Lordiphosa stackelbergi. Next base: position 41,571 of record JAEIFU010002039.1, read on the forward strand.
TGAACTATCATCTCTATCAGGGGTGACACAGAAATTTTTACAGATTTCGCAGTTAGTTGGATTGTAAATCTATCGAAAAATCGGTCGGTGCCATAGAATTTCCAAAAATTTCATTTTCCTTTTAGAAAATCTAGTTAGAAGGTTTGTGTTCTAGGTCAGTCTTTAGAATCTTTAGATCTCTCAACAAATTTTCCCATTTTCTGTTAATGAGTTTATTTAATATTTCATTGAAATAGAAATTGAACATTTTGTTGGTGTTTTATGTTTTGTGAAGCATTTTAAAATAAAAATTCAAATTTAAGTCATAACTCTCCAAAAATAAAACTTATCAGCCCTTAGTCCGTTGGCTGTCACATAGATGTCGCCACCATAGATAGATGGCGCCACCTAAGGTGGTTAGTTTTGATTGAGATCAAAGACTTTGGTTTGGCGAAAAAATGATTGAAATGCTAATTTTTATGTTAAAACAAATTAAATTATTTTTTCATTTGATGCACTAAAAATATAGTTTACATTTTCAAAATTAAGTTTGCTTGTCAAAATTGTTTGGGTAGTAAATTTTGCTAAATCTTCTAACAAAACCCGAACAGCACCTTAGAATTGGAATTCAATTGGAATTTGGTTTCTGTGGCACTCCCGTATACTTCAGTACTCTGCCGAGACGTGAAGAAGGTGACTAGCGACAAAAAGTGTGTGCTCAATAGACTCTGTTAATAATGGTTAATAAAGTATTAAATATTATACATAAACGATATAATAGATATATATTTATATCAGGGCTGCATTCTAGTTATGAACCAAACCAGTTTAAACCCAGAATTTCCATGTTTTTTATCGTAGACAAATTTGCTTAGCTTAAACCTGTTTCGAACCTAATTATTCAACTCGGTTCGACAAAATTAAAGACATTTCGAAACCCTGCAAAATTGTTGTTATCTGTTCTATAGACTCGAAGACCCAAAATCTTCATAAACGTTTCAAATAAGCAACAGAAATTCCTTCCATAATAAGCTTTGTTTGTTACATCATTGATTCCACATAATAGATTACTGAAATCATTCGCCTTCTATGGTACTAATAGAGATCCGACTAAATCAAACTTCGAACAACTTAAATTTGCGGTAAACGTCTTATCACTACCATTGAATAAAGTCTCAGTTGACAAACCTTGTTTTGTCTGATGAAAAGTAAAGAAATTCTGAATATTATTTGGGATATTAAACACATAAATTGCATTGCTTTTAAATTTATGTAAAACTTGGGTCGATCCAAGGTTCGAACCAAAACCTTCTACCAAAAGACTCGAATCTATTTTCCAAACATTAACCATAGGCAAATTTGGGTTCGAGCCCCCGAATCAAAGTTCCGAAGTAATTTATTGGGTTTGCAGCCCTGATTCTTATCGATGTTAAAACTTTGCAATAGTTTATCGATAACTCAATCGAGGCTTCGCTCACCTTTCACCAGTAGGTCAATACCTAGTTTAAGAAAAGTTAAAAACTAAACATTGTGAAGGCGAAAGGAAGTATCTTTGACCTTATAAAATATATTTATTCCTGATTCGGCATCAACAGATGGGTCGATAAAAAAGGGACTGAGTAAAATTGATTTTACAACTAAGTTTAAAGTCTTGAAACCAAGACGAAGTGTCAAAAGTATACAGATACGAGAAAATCTCAACCCAAGTTAATATTCCTCATCTAATTTTAACAATCTTACACAATCTCATTTTTGAATATGAACGAAGCAACAATAAATTCTTATAAGAAATAGACACTTTCATAATCATGTCAAAATTATTTTCATATCATTCTATACTTGTCAAAATTTCAAAGCCAATCGGACGTTGTAATCAGAGATGTGAATATTTTTGGGGACTGTAACGTCAAAATGCATTAAAAATGACAACTTAATTGTCTCTAAAAATTGAAAGTCTCATTCACTTAAAGAAATTACGCTTCCAATTTGCAAAAATTTCCACTTGGCGACCAATACTTTTTTCTTTTATTAATTAAAGTTAATAATTGCTCTCCTGAAAATAGGAAAAACACACTAGTGCTGTTTTTCCTTATTGCCACAGAATTATACTTAGCACTTTTTTTTAAAGTGGGTGAGCGGAAGGGGGTGGTGGGTGTGTTGTTTTAGTGTATACTTTAGTGTAACTTTTGTTGTTGTTTGGTTCACTGAATATTTTTCTTGCTGGAAAACTTTTAAATATTTGTATATTTAACTTTACCCTCTTTCCTTCTGGGATTCAAACTCAAAACCTCGGGGGACTGAGCACACTTCATGGCAACTTTACTCGCTGCACCAACGACCGCACGCGTAACGGTGCCACCTATTATGGTAAAAGCTCTCAGTATGCTAATAGCTTGATGGTGCAAATGCTTAGGCAGTGAATTAGATCTCCGAGGTCGTGTTGAAGCACACGATCCGATTGCAACCAAAAATATTATTTTTCATTTCATTTTTTTTCTGAGCACAAAATAAATTTTCATTTTTGACCCCGAAAATGAGATGAAAATCAGAAATTCACCCTAAATTTTAGAAAAATTATTTTTTTTTTAAATTTATTTTTAGGGTAAACTTTGCTAAATTTCCGAAAAAATTTCTTAAATACAGATATTTTTTCAAAATTTTAAGACAATTTCAATTTTATGAGCCCTGCTCCCATTTTTACTTTCGCAAAAATTTTACGATGTCGCTAAATCGCAAAATTAGTTGCTCCGAAACTCACAAATCGCAATATTTCGCCGATTCAAAACCGGCGACGTATGAGTCCGTAAAAAGAATAGTAAATGGGAAATGTAGCTAGAGATAAGAGCTGCCTTTGTATGAACCAATTTTATTCATGTTTTTTGACTATTTATACCCTGTACCCATTAAAAAGCCGAGTCGATATAGCCATGTCCGTCTGTCTGTCCGTCCGTATGAACAAACAGATCTCAGAGATGGTAAGGGATAGAGGTTTGACAAGTATTGTATAAATGCTTCTTATACTTGCAAGCAGATCAAGTTTATTTTCAATTTTTGCCACGTCCCCTCCCGCCCCCCAAATTTAAAAAAAAAAACGTAATTTCTTCCACAGTTTGTAGATAGAGGTTTTGTACCTTCTAGAGGTAGTTCTTAATTAGTGTTAGTTAGTAATTATTTATCGATTTGCCGAAGAAGTGATAAAGATTAAATGAGCGGTTTTTAAGTTATGAGCAAAAAAGACTAAAACCCACCCACTTTCTCCCCCACAACCCACACCGCATTTCATTCAACAAAGAGAGAGAGAGAGAGAGAGAATTAGAGATGAGCGCAGCAGCAGCGCTGCATTCAGCTCCTACTCCAGGTAAAGAGTGCACACTCATAAAAAAACGACGGGATAGTTCTAGACCGATCGGAATAGAATTTATGCCATTTGGTACCTGAAATGTTAAGTATGTTTTGTTCTTGAATGTACTTAAATTAAGTACGAAACATACTAGAATAGAAAAAGGACTGTTAAAATTATTCAAATGTGAACAAACGTTCTTGAATGAAGTACATTTCGTACTTACAGTTAGCCTACAATTTTAAGAAAAGGTCGTACTTAGTTCAAGTACAAAATTTCCTGGATTAAGTACATAACAGACTTACTATGCAAGCTGCGAATTATTTTACGTTGAATCTGTTCTTGAAATTCCCTTCTGGTTCTAACACCTTGGTAATGGAGTGTGGGTACATTTCCGACCTACAGTATAAACATCTTGGTCTTTGGTTAATTCATTTCCTTTGGATTTTGATATTTTTAAAACTAGCGACCTTTATTGGATTGAGTGACTCTAGCACCAAGAACATTTTGTGAACTTAGAATTATTTTTTGAGTATTAAATTGCTTCAAACATGTTTTGTGGTTGACTTTTGAATTATTCGATTTCGATGAAGATTACCTTTTTGCACTTATTTTGAGAGTAAACTCGGCTTTGTTACTTAAGACCAAGGATATTACAATTTCTCACTTTTGCTCAACTTCTTTCATTCCACTATTTTATAAATCTTACACGCACAGGTCGTATCCATTGCTAAAAATGAAAAAAACATACAGATAAGAGTCTTCACGAAAATTAGAAGTAAACTCAAGAAAGATTTGATGCGCGGTTTTCGTTCTCACATAATCTACCAGGCGAACTGATTTTGGACGACGCAAAGAAAGTAGTCCAAGTTTTCCTTAAGTATACAATCGCTTATACGAAAATCTTAGATTTTGTCGAAAAAGATATAATAATAGTTCGAAATGTACTTAAAATATACCAAAACAGTCTTCAAACAAGTAGTTTGGGATTGAAAAATCGTACTTGAAATAAGGATTTTGTACTTGAATCAAGTATTTTCGTACTATTGACACCGTTCGTACTTGATTCAAGTACAAAGTTCTTGGTTTTTTTCTGAGTGTATGTTAAAATCGGGCTTGACCGCTCACTTGTTTTTAGTAAAAGTCTTGAAAATAAGATTTTCGATCCTAGGTGTTTGATTGAATTCTTTTTCTCAGTGTATGAACGCACAGATCTCGCAGTTGGTAAAAACTATTGAGGGTAGACTTTATACTTTAGGGATTTATTTTCTTTTTGCCACGCCCCTGCCTTCCCCAAATTTGTAAAAACCTTATATCTCGCACAGTTTTATAAGAGTTTAAGTACTAATTAGCATTATTAATTAAACTGCCAAGTTTGGTAAAGATCAGAAATAAATGAATGAAGATGTAAGCAATCAAAAATGCGCCAAGCCCAACTGACAAATGCCGGCAAGACAAGGTAGTCTTTGGTACATGTGGGCGCAGGTACAGAGTATATTTTCTTCGGGCTGAATACTTGTTTAATTTTCTGATAACAAGTTGAATAACGAACTCAATAATACATTTTGTTGCTGGAGATGTTGTAGCCCCCGACCAAGCCAAAACAATCGCTGAAGCGGAACTGCAATTGCCACAAGAGGCAGATAATTTTTTTTGCCATAATTGCAAAAAAGCGCGATAATTTCTTATTACTTTGCAAATATAACAATAGATTAATGAACTGGAAAATTTTCTTCATATAAATTTTCTGACTCTTGAATAGGGTTTCCCAAGAAAGAGAGAACATAAAATGTGAAAATATTTTTTAGTATGGTCGCGCGGCAATACGCTGGAATGACTTTGGCAAGCATTCGGCTCTTATGCATGTGAATTACCGAATGTGTTCGGCCTACAGGGGCTAAGGCTGGGTAATAATATTAATCAAAGAGATTGTTTCTGTAAGCAATATAAATTTAACGAGTTAAATCTTTAACTGTACAGCTATTTTAAGGTCCTCCCGGTCCTGAACTTACTGAAAGAAATTTAAGCAAATATTTCATAAACTTTGTTAAATTTGTCATAAAAAGTCACTCCATCTAGCTAGATTAGAATTTATTGTTGTGCATCCACAGCTGTTTTCTCAGAGTAAATTAGTTCAAGTTCGTTAGCCCAGCATCATCGTCTCTCAGCAAATTTTTGTCAATTTTAATCAACGTATGAACTTTTGACTGGCGGCTTGTTTATAAAAACACACGCCAGACTTTAACTATATAAATATGGCATGTATTCGCCTAGTAAAGGTTGTCTAGACCGATTGTCTAGCTGGCGGCTAATCAAACTAAAGTGAATTGGCAAAAAATATGATAAGCAAGAGAACCAGTTGAAAGACAATGGCGATTTCTTATATAATAGCTCAACGATCAAGGTCGTCACTAAGCAAAACTAATAGAAATTTTGTGCTAAAATTAAGCTCTGAGGCTTTACTTATGTACTGTATGTTTGTATATAGATATATCTAGCTGCACAGTGCTTACATGGTCCAAGGTCAGATTTATTTAAAGGTGACAAAAGTGAAAATAATTTAACAGTAAATCAAAAATTTTTGTTCGAGCCAATGCCCAGGGTTTGCCTTTGTTATGGAAGGAGGGTTATCAGCTGTTCTATAAAAGTAAAAGCCAATGGCTTTGTGACGTTTGTTTGTGTATTTTTTTTTTTTGGGAAGGGAGGGGGATACGTGTTTAAAAATACACATGCCTGCACATTGCAATCGCAATTGTGCAATGCATAATTATTTTTAATATGCATTCATCGAATGCACACGTCAAAATAATAACAAAATATTGGACTGGACTACTGAACTGTGTCTTAGTAAAATCATTTGTCAAACAACAACAACCCTTTAGAATAGAATGGGTACAAAACCCAATGCTTTACAAAAACACTTAAGCTGCTGGGGCATAGACTGTAAATACTTTTGTTTAAACTAGACTAAATTCAACAAATTACGTTTCTATATCGTTTCCTTTGCTGCAGAATTTGTTCAATTTTTATTTTTGTAGTATCAACAGTTGTTAGTTGACACAAAAAGTCCAACTATCTTTATTACTCTTATTATGCCAATCAAATTTCATAGTCAACTTTCGCTGACATTTGACTTGACTCAAGTCCATTTGAGTATTTTTGTTTTTAGTTTTTTTTTTTTTTTTTTGTCTCTGCTGTGTGCAGATTTCACTTGCCTTTGAAGTAAGTTAGTTTTGGTTTTCTGTTATTGTTATTTATTTTCTGTTTTGTTTTCGTTTCTTTTTTTTTTTTGCGGTCAAATTGCAAATTGCTTTTGCAATTGGCCATGATTTTTTGGTAAATTTCAGGCCTCATCCACGTTTTGCATTTGCGCCCATTGGCACAATTTTGTTTGATTATCAGCTGGAAAATGGAAACGTTTTCTATTGTCATGACGTGCGCTCAATTTAAATTGCATATATATAACGACTGTATAACTGACTGACTGTAGTGTAGCCATATAATAATTGACTTGATCATATGCTCGGCGCGTGCACTCGTCGGCGGAGCGTTCAGCAAGCTATCAACTTGGCAACTTAATGGGCTCTGGCATATATGCTCTAGTATATAGTTGTCAGCACAGTGCTTGTCAAACTAGCCACACAAATTTGCAGTTTTCCACTTGAAATTGAAACTAATTAATGTAATCAAATTAATTGCCGCCTTTAGAAATGATTTTCAATTTCACTTTCGTTGGCGCATTTCAATTGAAATCAACTCAAAAAAGAAAAAAAAAAGAGCAAGCAGTTGTTCGTTTGTTATTTTTCTAGGGAATCAATTAAATGAATCGATGGGAAAATTGGGGAATAGCAGAATAGAAAAGCAATCAATTAAAGGGGATGAAGTTGGTAATACCCTTACAAAAGTTAATTAATTAAAAAGAAAAATGTCATGGAAAATCAATTGCATAAATTCATTTAGATTCAAAATGGCCACAGATCTAAAAAAACAAAACGAAACAAAAGTTCTCATAACATTTTTTAGATAGGGATGTCGAAATTTCGATATCGAATACTTGTTGAATATATTTTTGGTGTAAATTTTTGTTAGTTTTTTTTGGTTTTCTGAAGGCATTCTCTTGGAATATTACTAAATTTACTGATTTACTAATAACCAAGAGAATTCCCTTAGGAATCCTTCCTTTTTGTCCAAAAACCAAAAAAAAGTATTCACAAAAATATCGTCAAAAGTTAGTAGAATGTCTACACTTTTACACAACCCGCAAATCTTTTTGTAGAACATTAACGCTCGTTTAAGATACCCCAAACTATAAAGCGCAAACCTTCAGTTTGGAAAGAGATTCAGTTCAAAAAATTTGACTTATAAAAACTTATTCTAAATGATTTTTTTTTTAAGTGAAAAACCCAGGTTTGAATGCTATTCTGCACTCAAACTTATTAGTCACTGTGTTACAAGTGGGGAGGAAATTCTCTCACTAACATAGTTAGGCCAAATTGGGGACATACAAAGGGTACTGGTTGCTTAGTTTTTGCTGTCAAGTCGTTTTGGAATTCCCAAACGATTATGGCAGCTCTGGCTTGGAGAGGTAGCTGTTGGCTGTCAGTACAAAGAGGCAAAGATCGCTGATGATTTGGTAGAGATACCAATGAAACAGCTGTACCATCAACTAGTCTCCTTTGTGGTGTGTTTTGTTCCTGTTTCTGAAGTAATGTGCAAGCATATCGAGACCTCGAGCCGGCATTCATAAAAGAAGCTTTTTTGAAGTGAAAATTGGTTTTTTAATTCATAGTTTAAATGACTTCTGAGAAATGTCTTTGAACCGGTTACCTGTAGTTCGGATCCGGTGATGAACCAAAAATAATCAGGTCTGTTCTCAAATCCTCTTCGATTTTCGTATAAAAGTTCAAATTGCCCATTTTACTTTTACAAATTTTTATTGAGGGTGGCATACACTTCTTTGGTTACTAGATCAAGGCTTCCTTTTTCTACGAATTGAATCCACTTGGCATTGAGCTGTCGATTTCAACTCTTTTTTCGTTTGCGTCCGTATTCTTTAACCTTTTAATAGGCTTAACGTACAAGTTTATACGGGGGAGCGCCTGAATGTCAAAATAAATAAATTTTGAGAGATATGGCTTTGAACCACTTTTGAAACGGTTCAGCCGTCTGCTTTCGAATCTGAAAAATATCTTGCTCCATAGCATGATCCAATAACTACAAAGTAGCGTAACCGGAAGTGTCTTTTCGCAGGCGCGAGAATTTATCGAACCACAGGGCTAAATCCCATTTACAGACCAAGTTTTCAGTTCATATATCAAATAATTTGTCCGAGTGTAGCCCAGTGGTTAGTGTGCTGGCCGTGGGTTCGATCCTGCCTCGGAACATCTAATAAAAAAAGTTTTTTTCTTTCTTTAGAAAATAGCTTTTACACCTTCAACAGCTATTAGCGCCAGCTGTAAGTAACTAGCCATGAAAAAGCTTGAACTTGGCCGTTCAAACTGTAGTCCCTATTGTTAACCACACACGCTAAGGGCTTGAGAAGGGCTTTTTGAGCTTTAATAACAATGTTACATTTGGACATCAAATAATCTTCTTTATAAGACGAGTCCAGAGACACATTCGATAGGAGCATGTATCAGATTCCATGTAATGTTTTGCAAAAAATTAGTCTAAGTTTAATTGTACAACAAAATCAAAACTTTAGAACTAGGAATCTCAACACAAATCAGACTAAAACTCAGAAATCAACCCTATTCCAAAAAACGGCGCTTGAAACATTTTGAGACACATCCTACAGAAGAACTACAGCAACGCTTTCCCCTACGTACGATTGTAATATAAGTTACTGACCAACAATCTCGTTCTACCACACAGGTTCAAGATTTTTTTTTATCCCAAGGTTACTTGGCTTCGAAACTTGTTTTTTCAGAACACACTGGTTTTACTTACCTCGAAAACATTCCAAATATTTAAGCTTCAAAAAAGTAGTCAAATAATAATCGCGTAAAATTTGCAAAAGTGCTTAGGAGTGTTTGATTGGCATTTGTGTCCTTTAAAACTATCGAACGAGGCACAACGAGCGTGATATGATTTGTTTTCGAATAGAACCTCCTTGGACAACAAAATATTAAGGTTTTTGCGATGTACGTTTGGTCAGGCTCCAGATGAGCGCTTGACGAAAAACTTTATCTAGGAAAGGGAGAGAGGAGAGAACGCATATAAATTTGTTGTTGCCTTATGGCGTATGGCTTCCGTCGAACGTATACGTGCCAGCTATTGCCTTGCGTCAAGCAACAACGAATGCGTGGCTTGCGGAATGGGCATGGGCACCCCTGGTGTAGGCAATACCTCAGAAATTTAGTAGTCTATAATTTTTGTTGAACTGAACTTAGACCATTTTGGTTCGTATCAAGTTTAGGTTCAGCTATTTTTCTTACGAGATAGATAAAAACAAGAAATTCCAGTTCAAAACTGATTCGCAGCCTTGGTATAGATATTCCTTGATTTTGTAAGATCGTTGGTAAAAAAACGATATATTGAAATTTTAGAGGACAAGAATTTTCTGCATTTTGATTTCTGATACCATTGATTTTAATATAAATTTGTAAATTACACAAGGCACCATAAGTCTAAATTTTTTAGAAAATTGAGCTTATTTTGAATCCAAAAATTTTTGGGCGAGTTTTGTGTTCTTCTGATTTTACTCTCTTTAATAATGTCGGAAAGTACCACTTCTTAACTTTAAAATAAACTTTTTCAAACAATTCTACGATTTTTTTAAGCGAAGATATACAATTTTTAACATTGAGCAGTTCAAAAAAATATCATGTCTAGCACATGCATTCAAAATGATATATCCTTCCTTACGAAAATCGTAGAATTCTTTATGATAAATTATTTTAACGCTTAGAAATATTGTTATACGATATTAATAAACAGAGTCAAAATAAAAGTATATTTATTTCACAAAACGCCCTAAAAGGTTCAAAATGGCATTTTAAGCAACTTTAAGAGCAAGTTACTTATCAAAGGCCATATACGAAAACAGATGTGTGTTCAGCACTCATCTAGAATCACCACCAACCCTTCAATATACTGGACCTTGTTATCTGGTGTTATCGACAACCCTACTCCGAACCAAATAGGAAAAGGTTTTATTTGCTTTTGAAGCTGTTCATAGCTTATGATTTTTTCTTGAATGACATGAATATAATATGAATATTTTGGATAGATCGGTTCAGCGGCTCAGACATTATAAGAAACAAACATATACTCTGCTAATAGACAGAAATTATATCATGATAAATGCCCTTAAAAGTATTTTATTTATATTATATGCA
>JAEIFU010002040.1:0-33289 GCA_018904235.1 Lordiphosa stackelbergi
TGCTCGTAACAAGCCCAGCTCTAAAACATTTGTCGGATATTTAAAATGGTAAATAAAATAACTTTGTTTGCTTACAATTTTCCTAAACTTTCCTCTATACAGAACCGTTACAACGCCCCTGACCATCGCATTGCCGATGAGGCAATCAAACTGCGTCGTAATCCTGTTCCCAATTACAAAATCAACTATGGCCTAAGACGTAAATCCTCTCTAATTGAACTGAATCAGAACCGTCGCAGGACTCCCAGTTACACTGTGCGCACGGATCCTCAGACCACTTGGGTGACCCGCCCTGGGGAAATCATTGGCATCGAGAACAAATACATCCAGAGCTTGGGTATGGACATCGACAATTTTTTCAATCCCACATTTAATGAACCAAAGCGGGGAAATGTTGGACTGTCACCGCCCTTGGAACGTGTCAATGCGAACGATGTCTTTAACGTCCTCGAATTGCAAAGTGGCGCCAACCTGGCCACCAATGTTATGGAACTCTTAATTTCCCCTCCAAAATGTAGGGAGAAACACCGTCCTAGCTGTTTTGAGACGGCAAAAGGTTCGAAAAAAGAGCAACTGTTGAGTAGCGGACAGGTTAAGCAGATAACTGTTCAACAAAATCTAAAGAAAGTAGAGTATTCTAACAGGCAAACTTCAGCTCGCATAAATAAGAACAAAAACCTGAAGAAAAATGGGGAGAATAAAATTCCTTGTCAAGCGACGATTTTGAAAACAGGGAATCGACCAAAAAGAGCTAAATCAAATTTAAGTCACGAAATTATGAAACTGGAAAAGGACAGAGAATTAAACTCGAATTCATTTGTGCCGATGAAATCAAATTTCGATTGGAAAAACTTCGTCATCTTGTACCGCTAACATAGTGGCGCAAGACCAAGAGCCAAATGCCGATACAGCTACTGAAAGCTCTTATGAAGTAAAAACACAGTCCACCAAATCGTCAAGAGAAAACAAGGTAACTATTTGGAAATACTTCAGCTGCGAAAGGAGCTAAAAGGAGGTGAAATTGAAAGTGCAACTAATGGAATCAAATAAGACTACAGTGAATTCTCGCCTGGTAGCTGTGGAGCCCCGACAACATGCAGTGAACATACAGCTAATCTGTCAATCAATGCCTCCATCTCAAATGGCCAAAATTTTAGCACAGCCCCAGATGGAGCATATTGTAATGATCGACTTGAATCTAATGGCACATCCTGATCACCACGAGCTGGTTCCCTCATGGAATGCGAATGAATTCACCTATGAACTTATGGCTCATAATCGAAATTTGTACAGGGAGTTACGGCGACGTGGAAGCATTGAAGAAGGCAGCTTGGAGTCTAATCCAGCCCTCGTTGATCGGGATCCTTTTGAACATTCGGAATCTTGTTGCACCATGGAGGACAGACCTTTAGAGAGTGTAAACCGATCACATTTCCTTTTCGTCGTCATTTTCTTCGCCGTCGCTTTAACAGTTACTCTGTTCATAATTTCGTTGATGACTTCAGAACCCCCGCCACTTTCTCTGTGGGAGCATTTGATAAATGCCTTGGTAGATATATTCCGCAATCTCTAAGAGTTCCCCTATTATTTAATTACGAACAATGCTTTGTCTAACCAATGGCTTAACGAGAAGCTAAATATATCTTTATTTTATACGCACATTTTTCAACCTCAGAGTTGTTGGAGCGATAGCATTGAAAAAACAAAAAAGTTTTTTTACTAAGACTTCTATTCTCAGACCCATATTTTGTATGGCAGCATTACCATATAGTTACCCGATTTTGACTAAAACTTGCTGAAATTATGTGAAAGCATAGAAAACTTATAAATACGGGGGTTGGGAGCGATAGCATTAAAAACAAAAAAGTTTTTCTCACTAAAACTACTTTTTCAACCGATCGTTCCTATGGCAGCTATACTATATAGTTGCCCGATTTGCATAAAACTTGCTGAAATTATGTGAAAGCATCGAAAACTTATAAATACGGGGGTTGGGAGCGATAGCATTAAAAACAAAAAAGTTTTTCTCACTAAAACTACTTTTTCAACCGATCGTTCCTATGGCAGCTATATGCTATAGTCATCCGATCCTGCCGGTTCCGACAAATGTGCAGCGTATTTATACCAAAAGACTTCGCGCAAAGTTTGGTTGAGACATGCTTTTAAAACTGACGGAGGAGATAGCAAGAAACAGACGGACAGACGCGGACGGACAGACGGACATGGCTATATCAACTCAGCTCGTCTTGTATGCTGATCAAGAATATATATACTTTTATGTGGTCGGAGATGTTTCCTTCTGCTTAACATTACAAGGAGAAAAGTGTTAAGAAATTTCTTTTTGTTTTTGGATTTTGGTGGATTATTTAAAAATATTTTGTTAGTTTTTATTTTTTTCCTAGGCTTTTCTTTTTATTTAATTTAAAATTAACATTTCACATTTAATAAATACAAAGGATTACAAACATGTTTTTCCCCAGGTTCTGATTAATTTTGCCATACTTCTTACCCAGTTTAAATTTGGTTGAAGTCTCATTTTTTTTGCTTCCTTTATTAGCGCTCAGGCATTGATGGGAAAATTATTGATTCCTTAAACTCTATTTGTATATCCGACAATTTCCGGTACCTGTTCAAATAAAAAAATGGGAATAGGGGCTGTACCACCGATACAGAAAATACGGATTAGTTTTGTTTTGGTAAAAGTTTTGCGGGCCTTTTTTTGGGGTGGACCCCCCCCAGGTGGTTTATTTTTTTTTTTGTGAAGTAATAGCTAAGGCAGTGTAGTATACACTTCCGCCTCAAAGACTTCAAGCCAACAAAAAATACCAAATTTTTTTTTTTTTTTTTTTTTTTCTTTTTAAATTTTTTTTTTTTTTTTTATTTTTTTTTTTATTGTTTATTTAATTTAAAGATTTTAACAGTTTCACATATAATAAGTATTAAGGATTAACATGCGTTCTTACTGCCCACCCCTGCCTACAGGGCCTGATGAGCAGATATGACAATTTAGCCCCCAATGATTAAATTCATAATTATTACCCAGTTTAAATTTTGGTTGGGAAGTCTCATGGTGTTGTGTTAGCTTCCTTTGAAAATAGCGCTCAATCATTGATGGGAAAAGTATTCAAATTCACCCTCGATTATATTTTGTGTATCGACAATGTGCGACCACCTCTTGAAATAATTAGAGTAATTATTCAGGGAGCTATCGATAACGATACAGAAAATACGGATCTTAGTATTTTATCGGTATTTAGTGAGGCCTTTTGTTGGGAGTGTGGACCAACCACCAAAGAAGAAGACTTTGTGCCAAGGGCTTTTGGCACAAAGGAATTTTTGTCAGTTTTTATATGGAGTTTTTGTTTTTTTTTTTTTTTTTATTTTTTTTTTTTTTGATTGATTGACACCATTTAAAGAATTACTATTTAAAACTTTATATTGTACTCCACGCCCACTTTGAGCTACACCATTGCACCTAGCTTCCCAATTTAAGGAAAACTTGAATATCTGGAGCATAATACGGGTTAAACCTAAACCATTATGGCCATTTTCATCCGCCTAGGTCGAAAGTTGTCGAAGTTAACGGCAGGGATTGACACCATATAAAGAATTACTATTTACATAGTTTTTGTATTGCACATAGCTATAGTCGCGCGTATAGGCACTCACGAATAGCACAAACCAAAGTATATTGCAACAACAACTTCGTAAGAAGTGCACTTGTCCTCAAAAATTGTACATGTCGAAATATTCATTGGTGTTTAAGATACGCGTCATTTCTAAACAGCTAAAAGTGCATTTTTCGTTTTTGTAATGTCTAGCATAAGAGTGGGACAAAAATGTTAAAAAAAGGTAGAGAAAGCGTTGAAGACGAGGCACGGTCAGGACGACCATAAACATCATATGCAGATAATCACCAGCAGTCAAGCAACTGGGTATATCACACGTGCCTGGCGCAGAGCAAGGTAAGTCTTCATCCCAAATGCAGGGAAGAAGGATATAACTAATCTCAAGTCTTTCAGACCCATTAGTTTGACATCGTTTTTGCTGAAAGCGGTTGAAAAGCTAGTGGACAATAGCATTCGAAGTACACTGCTAAAAGAGGCACCCCTCCAACCAACACAGCACGCGTACAGAGCAGGCCGTTCGACCGACACAGCATTGTATCAACTCGGGAAGATGCTCGAGAAAACAATACAAGAAAAGGAAATCGCTCTATGCGCCTTACTAGATATTGAGGGAGCATTCGACAACACATCCCATAGTGCTGTCAACAATGCCCTAATCAGAAGAGTGTAGCATAAATTATTGCAGCCACTATGCATTAGAACAAAGCTCAGTACTAAATCAAAATAGCTTTACTATCAAAGCTCAAGCCAAGAAGCTTCACGCCAAAAGCTCTACTTTAAAGCCAAACTTCTTATCTAAAGCGTAGTATACACTTCCACCAAAGACTTGCCAAAACAAAAAACTCCATATAAAAAAAACTCACCAAAATTTTTGTGCCAAAGCCCTTTGGCAGTCTCTTTGGTGGCAGTCCACACTTCCAACAAAAAGGTCTCAATTAAATACCGATAAAATACTAGATCCGTATTTTCTGTAGTGTTATCGATAGCTTCCTGAATAATTAATTTTAATTATTTCAACAGGTATCGCACATTGTCGATACACAAATATGCGTCGTCGGGTGAAATTTGAATAATTTTCCCATCAATGATTGAGCGCAATTTTCAAAGCAAGCTACAAAACAACGTGAGACTTCAACCAAATTTAAACTGGGTAATAATTATGAATTTAATCATTACTAAATTGTCATATCTGCTCATCAGGCCCCGTAGTCAGGGGTGGGCCGTGAAGAACGCATGTTAATCATTTGTATTTACTGATTGTGAAACTTATAATTTAAAATCAAACCAAATACAACGCTCTAGGCAATGTGACCATATTGCATGCATACATCTTACAATCTGGTTACACTGTCACAAAACAAAAGAATTGTCACTTTTGGTATTTTTTGTTTTGGCAGTTCTTTGGTGGAAGTGTGTACTACGCTTAAACTTTGGCTCATATATGAAAAAGCAAGTAAGATCGTACCAAAGAACTGCCAAAACAAAAATACCAAAAGTGACAATTCTTTTGTTTTGTGACAGTGTGACCAGATTGTAAGATGTATGCATGTAATATGGCCACATTGCCTAGAGCGTTGTTTTTGGTTAAATTTTAAATTATAAGTTTCACAATAAATAAATACAAAGGATTAACATGCGTTCTTCACAGCCCACCCCTGGCTATGGGGCTTTATTAGCAGATATGATAATTTAGTAATGATTATATTCATAATTACCCAGTTTAAATTTGGTTGAAATCTCTCGGTGTTTTGAAGCTTGCTTTGAAAACTGCGCTCAATCATTGATGGGAAAATTATTCAAATTTCACCCGACTACGCATATTTGTGTATCGACAATGTGCGATACCTGTTGAAATAATTAAAATTAATTATTCAGGGAGCTATCGATAACACTACAGAAAATACGGATCTAGTATTTTATCGGTATTTAATTGAGGCCTTTTTGTTGGAAGTGTATACTGCCACCAAAGAGACTGCCAAAGGGCTTTGGCACAAAAATTTTGTGAGTTTTTTTTATATGGAGTTTTTTGTTTTGGCAAGTCTTTGGTGGAAGTGTATACTACGCTTAAGGTTGGAATGACACTTGCTTTTTTTACCGACAATTTCTAGCTGCGATATTGTCGGGCGAATTTGACGAACACAGCGAATTTGGAGCATACTTAAATAACATACTAAAAAAATCCTAAAATTCGTTGAGAATCTAGTATTTCCAGTCAATTTTTTGGAATTTTCAACACGAAAGGTCACACTGACTGTTGTTGACATTTGATAAATTGACATTGCAATTGATATCGCGAAATAATTAATATGGTTAATTGGTGCGAAAGGACATAATAAATCTAATTGAAATGGTGAAGCGCAACCCTTTCGTTTGGGACGCATCCTCACCTGATTATAAGAAAAAACAGAAGAAACATCTTTTCTGGACAGCAACTGCAGAGGCATTAAATAAGCTATGCAAGCCGGCCATTGAATTTTCACGAGGTAAGCCCATAATTTGTTAATAAAAATATATCTTATGTTAATGAAACAATGCACATTTCAAATGATTGCCTAAAGAAATGGAACAACCTTCGGAGTTATTTCCATTCGGAAAATAATAAAGCCATCAAATCGAAGAAGAGTGGCGCCTCTGCGGATGCAGTAGAGTGTGCGTCGGGATCCTGGAAATATTCAGCGAAAATGAGTTTTCTGGTTGGATCTTTGCTGCCAAAAGTATCCGTCAATACTTTTAATAATACCGATATATCAGTATGTATTTCAAATTGCATTGCTTGCATTTTTTTATTACGTTTTTCGCTGACAGGTATTTGATGATGCTGCGAACTCACAATTTGGTGACTCAGATGCAGATATGGAAGAACCGTTTGAACCTAATGAACCTATTGTGATGCTCTCAAAATCCGGTGCAGCAGTTCTAGACGCAGATCCAGAATTGTCTCTCTCTGCGGGTGCTACTGCGGACAGTCTGTGTGATACCTCTCATTCAATGGGTGCTGCCCCTACTTTGAGCTGTTCAACACCTCATGTACAACGATCCAAAAAAAAAAAACCGAGGTCAGACGAAAATAAGATGCTCTCCAATATGGCGGAGCAAGCTAACAAATTGACTGATGCCATCACCTCTCAAATGAATGCGGGAAAGGATTCGGAGTATTTTCATTATGGCATGTATGTGAGCCGCTGTTTGGAGAAATTGGATGGTGATCTGTATTTAGATGCAAGAGAGGGCATTAATTCAATATTGGTCAAATATGAAAAACAGCAACTTTTAAGAAAGTAAATACATGGAATATAAATAAATATTAAACAACCATTTGCAAATGAATATTTCTTTTTATTGAATATAAATATAATTAATTGTCGAGAATCAATTGCTCTGCCAAATATTCTTTAATTCCTTCCCGTACACTCTCTCCACTTCTTCGCGATCTGACATGCCGAGCATCGACTTCGATGTTGCTGTAGTTGGCGTCAACAATTCGTTCTAGTTCATCCCACGAGCCTGTGATGACATCAGAGTCGGAATTAATTGCATCGGTTCTAAGAAAATTGTGAAGGGCCACACATGCCAGTACCACTTTAGCTGCTTCTGTAGGTGTGCGAAATATGGGAGAAAAGAGCACTTGAAAGCGATTTGCCAAAATTCCGAACGCGCTTTCTACAACACGACGATTCCTTGACAACATATAGTTGAAATTATGCTCTGATCTAGAGAGGTTTGTGTGGGAGTAGGGCTTGAGCATGTAGTCCGTCAGAGCAAAGGCATCGTCGGCAATAAATGTATATGGTGAAACTCTGTCAGAATTTGGAAGAATACAAGGCGCTGGAATGTTCACCTTATTGTCTTCGATGGCGTACTTTAGGTCAGAGTGTAGCCATACCCCTGCGTCACCAACTCGACCATTTACACCAACATCCACATAGATGAAACGGTAATGTGCGTCTGCTATCGCCATTAAAATTATGGAGTGATCGCCCTTATAATTAAAATAGGTCGATTCAGCAGACTTCATTGCTCGGATTTTGCAATGCTTTCCTACAATTGGTTGAATAAATTATTGTAGATTTTGAAACATATGTATGAATATGATTGAAATTACCATCAACAGCACCTATACAATTTGGAAATCCCCATACTGAATAAAAATCCTTTGATATCTTCTCCCAATCCGTAGTCCTTTGCGGGAACTTCAAGCATTCGTCCTTTAAGACCTTATAAATTGCTGGAATAGTCTCTTTTAAAATTTTGGAGATAGTTGACTGGTGGATCCTGAATGGAAGCTGTAGACTATATTGGGATTCGCCTAAAATATAAAGATTCAATAGATTTTATTTACACATTCATATTTATACAAATGTCACATTTATGTACATACCTGTTGCTAGGTAACGTAATGTGACCTGCAGGCGCCTGTTACACCTTTTCCAAAAGTTTCGCAAATTGGGCAGGAGTCATCCTCAGTGTGCGCACGTATAAATTATAGTCCTCATCGTAAATTTCTCGCAGAAGCTTGTGACTAAAACCTGAGTTTCCAATTACATTTTAAATTAATTGTATATTCATTTTATTTCAACTGACCTGCATCCTCCCTCTGCAGCAGCCACCTAGAAGACCACTTCTTTTTAAGTTTAGGTTGCATTTTAATCATTGCAATAATTAAATAATTCAACTGCAATATGCACAAAGCAAGATTTAAAACATCCATTCTGATCCAAATTATACGTCAATATGTAAACAAACACAGCAGCTCCCGATAAATTGCTGTCTAGCGACAATATTGTATCTAGCGAAAACAATTCTGCCGACTGCTCTGCCTCTAGCAGCAATTTATTGTGCGGCGCCCGACTCAATATCCCCCAGAAAATTAAAACTGTCGGTAAAAAAAAACATGTTAATCTTTTTAAAAAAAAACAAAAAAAAAAACAAAAAAAAGGGGGGTCCCGCTCTCACCCCTACAGAACGACGATAACCAGCGACAACATCAGTCTGGAAATCCGACGAAGGATCACTCTTGCAAACCGATGCTACTACGGGCAAAGTAGAGAGCTAAAAGAAAGGACCTCAAGCGAAGAACAAAATTAGCCCTATACAAGTCGCTAATCATCCCAGTCCTGCAATACGGCGCAGAAGCATGGACAATGACGGCAGCGGATGAAGCGGCGATTGGCGTGTTTAAAAGATTCTTCGGAGGATTTATGGACCTATAAAAGTTGGCGATGTTTTCCGCATTTCGGAAATAATGACGAACTGTATGAGCTCTATGGGGACACCTGTCTGGTCAAGCGCATAAAGCAACAGCGGCTGCGCTGGTTAGGACATGTCACCAGGATGGACGAAGAAGCTCCAGTAAGGAAAGCTTATTATTTGAAGGCGGCTGACTACGGAGGAAGAGGCGAGGCGGGGGAGACCTCGACTTAGATGGGATGACCAGGTTCGGGCAGACCTTGCCAAGCTTGGTTTGACCAATTGGTCCCAGCTCGCACGGAGCAGAAGCGACTGGCGGACATTGTTGGCAGCGGCCGAGACCGTCGAACGGTTGTGATGCATGCATCGGGCCAATCAAGAAGAAGAAGAAGAACCTTAAACCGCCTCTTATATGGCGATCCTGCCTTGATTCGGCAAGCAAAAAATCAAAAATTATCCTTACTGCTGCCTATCCTTGTCCACAACACAAAATCCTGCCAAATTTAAGATCGGCAAAAGGATATGAGCGACCACAAAATCGCTCTGGGAGAGGCTATCGCTGCAAGCCCTTATCCCTGGAGGAGTACCGGGCACGCCAACCAGCGCACCGAGCAGCAGAGCAACGGAGAGCCAGGGAGGAAGACCTCCTCACCCAAATCCCCGTGGTAAAGACACCGAAACGGCGAGGCGGCATAAGCGCCAAACTTAGAAGGAAGCGGGCCGCATTACTGGCCAAGGTGAACACCGACCCACCCCCACCGTGACGAGGCCAGCTGCATTTGGTTAGAGATCGACGTACTGGAGCAGCAGCAACAGCGAAGAAGAACAACAGCCATGCAAAAGCAAAAAGCGACAGCAGAGCAGCAACAACAACAACAATAACACAAAAAAAAATCAAATCAAAACAAACAAGAGTGCCTAACGGCAACTTGGCGCTACGGCGATACTCGCCCTCGCTCAATAATACAAAAAAAGAAAAACATGCACACATTTATACATACATTTATACAAACATTTATACATATGTACATTTATTCATAGACTTAGACACATTTCCACATACATTTTTCAAAACCAAAAAAAAAAAAAAAAATATTGTACACTTATTAAAATGAATTAAAACAAAGAAAAAGCAAAACAAATACTCCATTAACAAATTTGCAGTAGGGAAACCAAAACAAAACAAAAAATGAGAAGGCCAAGCTAACTTCGTCTTTGCCGAAGTTTTTATACCCTTGCAAGTGTTTTAACACATCAGAGTTTAAGAACGCCAGCATTAAAACAAACTATTTTTTCTAAATAAAACCCACTTTTCGACCAATAGTTCCTATGACAAGTCTATGTAAAAGCGTATAATATTGATAATCGCTGAAGTAAGACACGTTAACATTAAAAGCAAACAAATTTTTCTCATTAAAACCCTTTTTTCGACCGATGGTTCCTATGGCAGCTATAAGATATAGTCATCCGATTTTGACATAAACTTCCAAATCTGTGTTAAAGCGTATAATATTAATAATCTCTGAAGTGAGACACGTTAACATTAAAAACAAAAAGTTTTTCTCACAAAGACCCACTTTTCGACCGATAGTTCCTATGGCAGCTATAAGATATAGTCATCCGATCCGGTCGGTTCCGACATATTAGCTGTGTGCAGTGAAAAGAAGACTCTGTGCAAAGTTTCAGCTCGATAGCTTTTAAACTGAGAGACTAGTTTGCGTAGAAACAGACAGACAGACGGACGGACAAAGCTCATTCGACTCAGCTCGTCACCCTGATCAAGAATATATATAGTTTATAGGGTCGGAAATGAATATTTCTATGCGTTGCAAACTTCTGGGCAAAATTATAATACACTTTGCAAGGGTATAATGAGAAGGCCAAGCTAACATCGTCTTTGCCGAAGTTTTAAACCCTTTAAATTTTAATACATCAGAGTTTAAGAACGCCAGCATTAAAACAAACTATTTTTTAAATAAAACCCACTTTCGACCGATAGTTTCGGCAGCTATACGATATAGTCATCCGATTTTGACCAAAACTTCCAAATCTGTATAATATTAATAATCTCTGAAGTGAGACACGTTAACATTAAAAAACAAAAAAAATTTTCTCACAAAGACCCTCTTTTCGACCGATAGTTCCTATGGCAGCTATAAGATATAGTCATCCGATTTTGACAAAAACTTTCAAATCTATATGAAAGCGTATAATATTAATAATCGCTGATGTGGGAGACGTTAACATTAAAAACAGAAAAGTTTTTCTCACAAAGACCCACTTTTTGACCGATAGTCCCTATGGCAGCTATAAGATATAGTCATCCGATCCGGTCGGTTCCGACATATTAGCAGTGTGCAGTAAAAAGAAGACTCTGTGCAAAGTTTCAGCTCGATAGCTTTAAAACTGAGAGACTAGTTTGCGTAGAAACAGACAGACAGACGGACAGACAGACGGACGGACAACGCTCAATCGACTCAGCTCGTCACCCTGATCAAGAATATATATAGTTTATAGGGTCGGAAATGAATATTTCTAAGCGTTGCAAACTTCTGGGCAAAATTATAATACCCTTTGCAAGGGTATAAAAAGCTTTCAAACAGAACTGCAGCTTAAAAAGCTTTCGAAGCTTTAATGATCTTTGCACAGTGGTTAGCAGTCTTACTATAATGACTTTAAATTTTTTTGCTCAGTGATTAACAGTTAAAGGCCTGTTCTCAGAAGCGCGGAAAATAAATTTTAATGACGCACTCCATATAAAAAAAACAGTGGCGGAAAGTTTCCGCGGCTGAATTTATTTTCTGTGTTCTGAGACGCGCTAAATAAATGCCCAATTGGCCTATCGATAGTTGACGTATCGATAGCAATGTGGGTCGTGAGTGGATTGAATGAACAGCTGATGCTACTTGCGAAATTGGCTGCAGCTCTTTATTTTGACATCATAAATCGATAATGGAGGAAAAACAACCGCCAGAAGGAAACGGAGGAAAAGTTTAAACCGCGAGGAAACTATAAGCTATGGGCCACATATGAAGGGACGTACTAAAAACAGTCTCCAATGCCAACGCCCGACGGTTGGAGACATCTCGGCCGGTTGGCACGGACGGTTGCGTCCGGAGGAGGCCAAACAGGTGATGAACATTCCCAACCCGGTCATCATTTTTACCACCTCCACCGCGAAAACTGTGTCGTCCACGTCCGGCTTCTCCTTGTTGGAGGTCAAAAATAAACCCAGCAGACCAGCTGAAAATGGAGTGGATAGCAGTAGTGCCACCTATTAACCCCCTTTTGTTGCGTATCTTGGCATCCGTCAGGGCCGCATGATGCATTATGTACTTTACAAACTGCTCCATCTGACCCACACTGTAGGTCGATTAACCAATATCTATCTATTACAAACTTCTCCAAACAATTATTGTTGCCCAAAAGGCAAACATGCAAATAATCCTTTAAGTAGAGCCAGACAGCACGAACAGATCGCCAGAACAGATTGCCAAACGGGCAATAATTGGACCCTCGCCCAACACCTTCAACCGAAATTTGGAGCAAAGCGATGGCATCAACAGATCTGTGTTCCTGTTGCGCAGCATACAACTTGGTAAATCTTTTAAATTTTGTTTGTAAACAAATCAAAACAGCTGACCACCAGTGTGGCCGTTTCTGTATTTGGCCTCTTTGGCGTATATATGGGCACTTTAAGAATTTATGTGGATGCTATATTTATAAAGTGCAATTTAGCGTGCTAAATTTTCCGCGCTTCTGAGAACAGGCCTTAAAGTAAAACTAGTTGAAAATTTTTTGCACAGTGGTTTGAGGAACAACTAAAAAGAGTTAAAATAAAAAAATGTTTCTTTCCTAACAACATATGGATTGGACAATTATACAAGATAAAATTGAACCTCACAAAGAAAACTTTTCTAAGTCTTACAAATGCCTTAACAAAAGTATTCCAATAAGATCAGTAACCGTAGGAAAACATTTAGAAATATTATTTGAAAACTTTAACAAAATTAGAGAAATATTAATAGCAGACTATACTAAATTCAATACACTACAGGAACTTCAGGCTAATGATACTTTCTTACTTTTTAGAAATAACTTAGAATATATTACGAACAAACATAAAATAATAGCGTTCTTGCCTAGACATCTGGAGTTATGAATTTAATCATATGGAAGAAGAAGCAGAGTTAGAAATAGAAAAAGAAGAGCAACTACCCATTAATATTGAAAAAAAAAAAAAGGAAATCAATATGTCACAAACATCTCTTGAATTTCTGAGCTCAGCCGCACGGCTTGTTAATGATTTTGATGGAAAGGCTGAAAACCTACAAAGTTTTATCGACTCTCTTGCACATTTAGATGACATTTCATTAAAACAAAATTAAAAGGGGACTCAAGAATACTGATTACGAGCGAAATACTATTAAAGAAATAGTATTAAAGCTTAAAAATAATATTAAGGGAGAATCAGTAGGAGTTAAATAAAACGCATATATGGTGCGAGTGACTAGCTCCTCTTCTAGAAGCTGAATGTTTATTAAAGTATTGGTTTTTCCTTTTATACAATTTTTTGGTTTTACCCCAAGCAGAGAAACGTCTTATTACTAACAGATGTGTCCCTTCTTGGGGGTTGCTTATTTTGTAGGTTCTATTTTTGTGCGCCTCTGCTTGAAGTGACCGCAGCTAGCGGTCTTCTAATGCACTGTTCAAATATCTTTGAACATATTGCAGAGGGCAAACAAAATTGTACTTTTACTTTACATGTACTGTTTAATTATCTTTGAACATAAATGTTGCAGAGGGCAAACAAATTGTATTTTTACATATTTTTTCTCTTCGACAGTGGACTGTATTTTAAATGTGAATATTTCCATAAAGGATTTGAATTTTCTTGCTCAGATGTTAACAATTCGAATAAATATTATTTAGAATTTCTTTAGTTTTCATTTTTAATTTACAAAAAAATATGTTTTGTTCAGCCAATTCAAATAATGCCATGTTTATTTAAAACATCTTGCGCCGGCAAAAAACATTTTTGTGAACTTTTTATATTTTGAATGATTTTTATATGAATTTTGCGTTTCGAATATTTAAATTTTATGCAACAGCGAAAATCCGCCTTTTGTTGCAGCGGTGCCACACGGGCACTCTACTTTTTATTTCAATAAATTTTTCTTTAATTTAATCTGCTTCTACTGCGACAACTTCTTCTTATCGGCCGCATGGTATGGTGGTGGTATCAGCCCAGGCGTTTTCATCTGAGTCCCGCCTGGACAGCGCCTCTCCATTTTTCGGGATTCGTACCCGTTGCTCCTCCTTCTCTTCCTTCCTTCTTCCTGATTAAAAGGCACATTTGCCTCAGTTTGTAGTCCTCCTCACGCTGGGCAGTCCCCAACGCTTGGCAGGCCAATTCTTTTTGCGAATTTATCGCCGTTTTCCCCCTCACGCAGGGTCAATCCCTAACGCTTGGCAGGCTACTCTGACACAGAAGAATCCTTCTCACGACCTTAGGTTTTCCGCGGAATACACAGCAAAAAAAAGTGCATAGTATAATTTAATATAAACATATTAATTTCTATTATGCCAGTTTTCATATTAAATATAAATATAAATGACATAATTTTAAATAAAATCATATTAGCAATATCTAGTTAATATGAAAATTATTAAAGTCGAAGTGTAATCCAGTTAATTTAAAGTTTGTCATATTGAATTGTATGTTGCGTCATATTCATTTATATTATGCACACACTTAAAAAAAAACGTTGTAAAGTTAAAAATGTTTCGTATTAAATTTGAATATTTTGTTAAACTTAAAATCAAAGTTTTCCGTAGTAGATTCAAATGTACTATGCAAAAATATAAATTAAATAATTTTCATATTTAATTTTAGATTTTACCATACTTGAAGTATAAGGCAATCATATTAAAATTAAAGTTTAAACACATTTAATCAAAAAATTCAATGGTTAATATAAGACAAATTATATTTAACTATGGAAAGTTTTTAATTTTATGTTGAACATAATTAACAATTATCTGTGTTCTTAACTGAGACTTGCTGCACCGTCACGCGAGCCCTGAATAGTCGTGTAGGCTAAGACGCCAGCATTTGAGTTTAAGAGCCCGAAGTCCTGAGTTCGAGTCCCAGTAAAGGTAAATAAAAAAAAAATGTTTCAATCTTTACAGAAAGAAGACTGTGCCCTCCCGCCAACCCTTTCCCCCCTCCCCTTCCCCCCACCCCTTTCCCTTGACCCTTCCCACACCGCCTCGCCATAATTGATATTCTTTTTTTTTTTTTAATTTTTATTTTTTTTAATATGAATCATAGTTAAATTTAATAAGTTTTCACTTTAATTTTAATATGCCGTCACATCGAATTGAATATCAGGACACTTGAAATCAATTATGTTCATATTAAATGTGAGATTTAAGTGGCACACACTTTATATTTAATAAAACACATTGTGGTGCAGTTTTATTGGCGAAAATATTTAAATCAAAGTGTAAATATTTGGATTTAAGTTGTTTTTTTTTTTGTGTACCTTTCTCTTCCTTCCGATCACCGCCTTAGGCTATCCTTACATTTGAATGCCTTTTTTCCGACCTGAGCAAATGCCATTCAATTTAGCAAGTTTGCCTTTACAGGGACGAAGGACAAATGATCACTAAAACGCAAATACGCTTGCGAGTGATCCGCTCCACATCACGAAGCTGAATCTTACGCATGTATGGTGCGTGTGACTCCGCTTCCAGAAGCTGAATCTTTATTAGAGTATTGGTTTTTCCCTTTTATACAATTTTTTGGTTTTACCCCAAGCAGAGAAACGTCTTATTACTAACAGATGTGTCCCTTCTTGGGGGTTGCTTATTTTGTAGGTTCTATTTTTGTGCGCCTCGGCTTGAAGTGACCGCAGCTAGCGGTCTTCTAATGCACTGTTCAAATATCTTTGAACAGAGTTTTAGAAGCAAAGATGATGAACATGAGACAGAACGGAAAATCAGCTACTGCCTATGCGACAGAGCTTGATTTAACAAAAGCTCTCATGCGGGCATACATTCTAGATGAACTTAAACCTGAAATAGCAAATAAATACGCTACTCAGGCAGCTGAAAAAGCAATAACGCTCAATTGCACAATAGAAAAAGTAAAAACAATAATGGAAGCAGGACAGTTTAGTAACATGAATGAAGATATTTCTAAATTTGTCAGTAGTTGCACAGACGCAACTGGCCAAAATAACACAATTCTCTTTACAAGACAAAACTTCAACAGCCCCAACAGGCAAATAATCAATGGCAATACAACAGTAATGGTCAAAGAAACTGGAATAACTGGAACAATGGTTATAACAGAAACAACAACCGATAAAACAACAATAACAACAACCGATAGAACAACAATAATAACAATACCAGATATAACCAAAACGAGAAAGGCAAAGCTAACTTCGTCTGTACCGAAGTTTTGATACACTTGAAATAGCTTGTCTCAACGGTTATCGACTTCGACCAAACTTCGCAGATCAGCTAAAAAACATTACATATTACCCATGACCGTGTTTGAGAGCAGTAATATTGAGAACAAAACAGTTTTTCTTACTAAAACCCATTTTCCGAACGAACATTTGGTTGGCATTTACAAGAAGTAGTCATCCGATCCGGTCGGTCCCGACATATTAGCAGCGTGCAGTAGAAAGAAGACTCTGTGCAAACGCGTAGAAACAGACAGACTGACAGACGGACGGACAAAGCTGAATCGACTCAGCTCGTCATGCTGATCAAGAATATATATACTTTATGTGGTCGGAGATGATTCCTTCTATGCGTTGCAAACACCTGGGCAAAATTATAATACACATTTCAAGTGTATAATAATGGTTACAATAATGATAGGAGTAACAATAACCAAAACAGAAATAACAATATAAGAGTAGCAACTGAAAATAATCAACAGGAAAACTCTGAACGTCCTCTGAATTCAAATTAAGTACACACAAAATATATACCCTAAGTCTAAACAACTATAGTTTCATTTTCGTAAACCTTAAAACAAAATCACTTAAATTTTTTCTAGACACAGGTGCGGATATCTGCTTGATAAAAGAGAGTAAACTGATTAATCCAACAGATATAAACACAACAAAATACACCAGCTTAAATGGGATATGTCAGAAAAGTGATCAAACAATAGGAGAAATTGCATTAAACTTAGAAATCGAAAACATTTCAATACAGCACAAGTTCCAAGTAGTCAAAGATGACTTTCCTATTCCATGTGATGGAATAATTGGACTTGACTTCATTAAAACCTTTAATTGTAAACTTGATTATGCACAACATCAACATCTATTCACATTACGACCAAACTTTCTAAGTCAAAATTAAACTATCCCCATAACAACAGGGCTCACAAACAGGTATTTTCCCATCTAGGTCAGAAGTTATTCGACCAATACAAATCAATAGTAACGATGACGATTTTTTAATCCCGAACCAAGAAATTCAATTCATTGCAACACATTAAAATTAATTCTTCAGGGAGCTATCGATAACGATACAGAAAATACGGATCTAGTATTTTATCGGTATTTAATTGAGGCCTTTTTGTTGGAAGTGTGGACTGCCACCAAAGAGACCAAAGACTTGCCAAAACAAAAAACTCCATATAAAAAAAACTCACAAAAATTTTTGTGCCAAAGCCCTTTGGCAGTCTCTTTGGTGGTCAATTAAATACCGATAAAATACTAGATCCGTATTTTCTGTATCGTTATCGATAGCTCCCTGAATAATTAATTTTAATTATTTCAAGAGGTATCGCATATTGTCGATACACAAACATGCGTAATCGGATGAATTTTGAATAATTTTACCATCAATGATTGAGCGCTATTTTCAAAGGAAGCTACACAACACCGTGAGACTTCAACCAAATTTAAACTGGGTAATAATTATGAATTTAATCATTACTAAATTGACATATCTGCTCATCAGGCCCCGTAGGCAGGGGTATGTAGCATGTTAATCTTTTGTATTTATTAAATGTGAAACTGTTAATTTAAAATCAAACCAAAAACAACGCTCTAGGCAATGTGGCCATATTACATGCATACATCTGACAATCTGGTCACACTGTCCCACAACAAAAGAATTGTCACTTTTGGTATTTTTGTTTTGGCAAGTCTTTGGTGGAAGTGTATACTACGCTTAAGGCCGGGTTTACATAGGGGCACACTGTGACCGTGTTGTCTGTGACGCACTCTGACCAAAATACTCAGAAGTCCAAAGTGTTTACATTGGTGTTACACGATTTTTGTGACAAGCCATTTGCCGTTCACATCGCGCTGTGACACTGTGACACTGAAACGTGACGCGCTGTGCCCCAATGTACACCCGCCTTAAGCAATGAACAAGGGGAATTAGTATGCGGATCTGTCTCTTTGGCAATGTCTGCAGGTGTCTAGCATATAAAAGGCAGATATAATATTTTCCATTTTGGGTCTACTTATTATCAATTCAAACTTAACTGTGTTTAACAGCAGTTGATTTTTGATTTTAAATAGTTTTCAGTGAGACCAAATCCACCTAGATTTGCACAAACGGCAACATGAGAAAACGGCCCTAAGACCTTAATGCAATAAATCGCTCCAGCTATCCACCTCGACGGGTGAATTCCTCCTGGGATTTAATAGAGATATGCTTTTTCTCTGATTACCCTAGTTTACAAAAATAAAAATAGAGGGAAGCTAATTTCGGCTGTACCGAAGTTTATATACCCTTGGAGCATGATATATACTGCCAGTTTGATATGCTGATATAGTCATCCGATTTAAATCAAAACCTGACAAAATTGTGTGGTAGTATATAATATAGATCTGTACAAAGTGGGAGCGATAGCATTGAAAACAAAAAAGATTTTCTCACTAAGACTTTTTTTCAGACCTATCTTTTGTATGGCAGCTATACTATATAGTTGTCCGATTTTGATAAATCTCGGTGAAATTATGTGAAATCATAGAAAACTTATAAATACGGGGGTTGGGAGCGATAGCATTGAAAACAAAAAAAGTTTTTCTCACTAAGACTTTTTTTCAGACCTATCTTTTGTATGGCAGCTATACTATATAGTTGTCCGATTTTGATAAATCTCGGTGAAATTATGTGAAATCATAGAAAACTTATAAATACGGAGGTTGGGAGCGATAGCATTGAAAACAAAAAGTTTTTCTCACTAAAAACTACTTTTTCAACCGATCGTTCCTATGGCAGCTATATGCTATAGTCATCCGATCCGGCCGGTTCCGACAAATGTGCAGCGTATTTGTACCAAAAGACTTCGTGCAAAGTTTGGTTGAGATAGCTTTAAAACTGACGGAGGAGATAGCATAGAAACAGACGGACAGACGGACAGACGGACATGGGTATATCAACTCAGCTCGTCATGCTGATCAAGAATATATATACTTTATGTGGTCGGAGATGTTTCCTTCTGTGCGTTACAAACATCCGGACAATTTTAATATACCCTCTCCAAGGGTACAAAAATAATAAATGATTCATTTCAACTGAAATTTTTTTTAGTGTAGTTTGGAATGGTGATCTCAAAAAGCGCCTAGGAAAAATAAAAAAAGTTATTTTTTATTTATTTTATTAAACAATCGCACTTTTACGAAGACAATAAGGTATTGGCGAGGAAAATCGTGTCACACGTACCGCAGATGGGTCAAATTAAGTAGAGGAACTAACAATGAAATTTGAGTATTTTGTGCTTCCACAAAAAATAAACTTGTGTCTTTCTTCGTTTTTTTTGGCACTTTATGAAGTTAGCGAAAAGCCAGAACAAAAATAATAATCAAGAACGAAGCAAATGACAATTTATTTTTAAATAATCACGAAAATACCACATATTTTTGCACTAAATTGCTCACAGCTCCAGTGTTTGTTCATAGATTTTGATAATCGTTATTTGGTTTTCTTCGTAGAAAAATAAATTGTTTGGATATTGTAAAAATTTTTCTTCATAAAATTTGTGTGGTATATTCGGCGCATAAAACACTGTGGCTGGGTAACTCTGCGTTATGTCAGGGTTCCCTATGAAGATAGCGCGAAAATGTGACTGTGTACTTGGATATCCAACAGGCATTTGACCGCGTCTGGCATGATGGCTTACTAGCCAAGCTGAAGGGAACGCTCAATCCCCAACTCTTCTTGATCGTCAGATCGTTTCTGTCTGACAGGACATTTAAAGTTGTCCAGGATGGCCTTGCATCCCAGAAGAAGAGGATTCGAGCAGGAGTACCTCAAGGCAGCGTTCTGGGGCCAACTCTCTACAGTTTATTTACTGCAGATATGCCCACTGCTATGGACATACCGATTGAGGAGCCGCAGGACCTCCTAATTGCCACATTCGCTGACGACACAGCAATTATGGCGCGTGACAGATGCGTTTACTCGGCAACAGACATGTTGCAGGAGTATCTCAAACGGTTTGAGAACTGGGCGTGTCGATGGAACATCTCCATTAACACCGAAAAGTGCGTATCTGTCACGCACACCCTGAGGACAGTTAGCAGCCCTGGCGTTTTCCTGCATGGAGAGCTCCTCCCCCACCAAACGGCGCACAAGTATCTAGGGGTGATACTTGATAAGAGGCTAACTTTCAAGCAGCATGCCGCCGAAGTTGCTGGCAAACTCCACTCCAAGGCGAAGAGGATGAGTTGGCTACTCAACGCCAACAACAAGCTCTCGCTGAGGAATAAAGTCCTCATTTACAAAGTGATCCTGGCACCGATTTGGAGGTACGGAGTCCAGGTATACGGCATCGCCGCGAAGACCCACCTGAACAAAATCAGGGTCTTCCAGGCCAAAATCCTGAGGAGGATCACTGGAGCGGAGTGGTTCATCCGTACTCGAGACATCGAGAGAGAGTGTGGCGTCCCGATGGTTGGCGACACAATCAACAACCAAGCAGCGAGGTACTTGGATAAGGTCGCCACACACCCAAACAACCTCGCCAGGCGCTTACTCCGAACGCGCAGGATCAACGGGATCAGGGCAAGACGTAGGCTCAAAAGGATACACCCAGGGGACCTGGCTGATCGAAGGATTTAGCCCAAACAAATGCGTAGAACAGCCAACACACAACTACAACTACAAATTACTGGATAGACAATCATCAAAAACCAATTACCCCCATAATCCCATTACAAACCTAAAATTACTAAACAACAATACACATAAAATTAGAGTTAAAATCCTTACAACTAATTACAAACAACAACAAACTCCAAACATGCAACAAAATAATACGTAGAATAATCCTTCCCCTACAATTATAAGTTACTTCAACTAGTAATAGAAAATTGTAATATTTAGCCTTAAGGTGTCTAAATAAAAAATCAAAAAGTTATAAAAAAAAAAAAAAAAAAATTCGTAGAAAAATAAATTGTTTGGATATTGTAAAAATTTTTCTTCATAAAATTTGTGTGGTATATTCGGCGCATAAAACACTGTGGCTGGGTAACTCTGCGTTATGTCAGGGTTCCCTATGAAGATAGCGCGAAAATGTGACTGTGTCTCTCTCTAACACACAGTGAATCATGAATTCGGCAAGCATTCGGTTTGAATTGGCGAGTATGTTCGTGCCTTTAGGTACAGTCATGACCATAGTATTTCTCGCAAACACGATTTTGCTAAGTTTTGATTAATTTTTAAATGTTTTGGGACACTTTTCAGATTGAAAAGTTTACAAACTTTTGCATTTATATCTAATCAGGACAATATTAGACCAATAATTTTTTTCCACTGGGTGCAGCATTGTGGTAGCTACGATAACCTGCAGCATGCGTTCACACCAACAACGCAATTTTACTACCTGGTATGGCTTCAAAGTATCGCCTTATACGAGCTATATGGTTACACCAATGACAGCAGTGCTGAAGCTTGAATTTTACGGCTTTTGAGTAACCACGTAGCCTACGTGTTTTTTATGAAAACAATATGACGCAGCCGACCTTGACAGAATTTTCGAAGGTGCGTGAATAGACTATTAAGCACTAGAAAATGTTCAATTTTTTTATGTTGTGACGCAGTGAACCAGCATGCACTTATAAAAGAATTCGAGAAATAACCGCTGTTTCGAATGGTAACGTATTGGCGGCTAAGACCGAAATCGATTAGTAATCGGTAATTATCGAAGGCTACTCTGAACAATGCTCAGACTGGCGTGAGCCGAAAGTGAGCAAACGATATGAAAGACCAGCGCAAGGCAAGTCACTTGATGAATGGAGCTCGAAACGCAAAAGAGCAGCCGGTGTGCGACGCTCAATACAAGGTACTGACGCTTACGAAGGATCCAGAAAAGCGAAGCACCACAAATCATTTTTTTTACCTTCTTGCTGAAAGAAGACTGTGACCATTCCGTACTGTATAATATTTTAAATATATATATTAATGGTTCCCAAGCTTTTAGAGAGACCGCTAATGGTACTGGCCCTTTCGTCATCTACCGCTACCAAAGCACACGATCCATATTGGTCATATTGTAGTCTTCTACATTGGTAATCGAACGGCAGCGACGCACTTGGTATTTTACTTGCTCGTCATAGCGTCGGCTATAGCGCAGCATCCGTTAGAGCATCCGTTAACTACTTTGTCCTCCGGAAAGTCAAACTTGTCAAAAAGAAGGGCGTCACCAAGATTGAAATGTGAGAAGACATTCGTATCGCCTTCACTTTATATATGTAAGCGCCTATATCCAAGTAGGTGAAGGAATACGATGCATCGCGTTTGCGTAGTCTCAAGACAAAGCGACGCCACAAAGATATAAGAAAGCGTGTTATGTTCTAGGCGGGCATAGCAGCTTTTGTGACGGCTGCAGTTGGTGTCTCGCTGGTTCTTTCTGGGAAGTCCAGATAGATCCAGGGGTTCCATTTACATACCCATATACGTGACGCCATTGAAGCTATGTACCAAGTCATCAAAAAATTTCGCATGTCTCATCAAAATGGAAATGGGCTGGGCATTGGTCAGATTCAAGCTGGACCAGGTGGACTGCACCAGGGGCTTCATCAGACGACTGGGATCGGATCGGGCCGGCTGGTATGTGTGAGTGTGTGTGCCTTGTTCGCTTGTTGTTGTGTTTCCCCGGAACTAGTTCCGTCCGGTGGGTTTTGAAATAAAATTGTATACTCAAAAACAACTTATGTCCTAAAAATATTTCCCTAAATCCTTATGACCTACAAAACAACTTATATAAATGAAGATATTTCGGGCTCTGCTGATCTGGATGCGGAAAGCGTCGGGCCCCAAAATGGCGTAGGAATCGCACTTCCTCTCTGTCTCAGTGCAGTTTCTGCTCCAGAAATCAAATCGCGTCAAGTGGTAGTAGTCGCCCCGCTGTTTCTACGCACCATTCAGCAGGTGCTTCAGTCTAACCGTCATCGCTGATACCCACATCGGGTCTGTTCAGCTCAGTGGCTGGTCGGACCAATAAGTTCTCCAGTATTATCGGCCTTTTTGGTAGGGATTCGATAGCCTACTCGGTGGCTTCTATTTAATTCCCCGCTGCATTGCAATTCACATTTGGTCCAAACAAAGTTACCCCCAGCTACATATGTATGTACATTAGACCGTACCTGCCTTATATGAAAAGTAATTTTTTGTCTAGCTCTATGCACAACATGGCTTAAAAATTCTGTATATTTTAAAGAAAATTGATAAAAAAAAAACCCAAAATCAGATATACTGAGGTTTGATGGTCTCGAGAATGCTTTAAAAGTTCCAATTTCCCCTTAATATTGTTTTTGAGCTGCTGGAAACGTCATAGTAGGCAGAAAAATTTGTGTGAAAATTGTAAATAAAATTATTTCAACATGTCGTACAATTGATTCGGACGGCACCAAATTGATGATTATTGCTGATAATGGCATATCCTTATTGCCTGCAAACTACACAAATATGTATTGTAAAGGAAAACCATTTTATTTTATTTGTTCGACACATTTGTAAAAGGTCTCTGTCTACATTGACAATTCAAAGAAAAATTAAGTAGAAATTTGAACTTTTAAAGCATTCTCGAGGATATCAAACTTCAATATATCTGATTTAGGATTTTTGATAAATTTTCTATAAAATATACAGAATTTTTAAGCCATGTTGTGCAAAGATCGTCACATGTTGAAAATCGTATGGAGAAAAGTCCGGTCTAATGTACATACATATCTACAAACGCACATTGACATATAAATTCGTTTGTGTGCATGCGAGTTTGTACATAGCACTACTCACCGTTTCGCACCACACAACAACTATTGCCAAGCAAATCATCTGCAGGGGCCGCAGCGTCCTCGGTGGACACTTTTGCTTCGAATTATTATTTAACAAATATGTACATCAAATGTTTATATCAAATCACAAATCAAACGCACACAACAAATAAAACACAAAACAAAATTAATAGGGGAGAATGGGGGGTTCTGAGCCGCTGGGGGTTGTGAGCCACTCGAATATTGGCCACAAAAAAAATAAATTTAAACTTTTTGTTTATGTCATGTGTCTCCCTTCATATTACCTAACTTTTGGCAAGCAAACTATTAGTCTACACCTTCTCTAAGTTCGTGAACCAGAACTCGACATTTTTTTTCAAAAAAAAATTTTTTTTTTCATTTTGACTTGTGAATATTATACAAAATTTTTTTCGTAATGACAAAAGTAAGTATGAGGGAAATATCTTTGGTCAATTGCCTTCTTGATAGAAATATGTTTTTTTTTTTTTGTAATAATTTCTTTTTGGTTATGTGACGTCACCAAAATAAAAGTGAGATATGGGGGGTTGAGAGCCACTTTAAAAAAAGTCGGTTTTGACTTTCAAAGAGAATATTGCAATGACGCGCAATAAAACAGAGGAAAAACTCCCCAAAGAAGTAAAAAAAAACATTGAAAAAGGAAAACAAAAGAACAGCCACAAGCAAAAAGTGCTCGTATATAAAAGAAAACAAGCCTGATGCCGTCAATCAATTTTCACTCTTCATTGATATTTCTTAATTCAGAATATGAGAAAATTGTTCATTTTTTCATTCAATAAAGAATAATGGCTTTAAAACACGAATTTTGAACTATTAGATGGGTGGCTCACAACCCCCCACAAATTTTCGAAATGTCAAAAAATCACTTTTTTTTCAATATGAAATAAAAAAACCCAAAATTTTATTTTTTAAAACTAGTAATGAGGAAAGTTTTGTGCATCTTTTACCTAAAATACAAAATTTACAGAACGAAAAAATATTGATTTTTGAAGAAGTTAAGTTCGAAAAAAAAAACTTGTCTTTCGGTTTTAATAGCCGAATTAAATGCACCTCAATCGCCACCTGAAAGCAGAAATCAGCCAATTAGCCCCGTTGCCGCTGGCAACGAAAATAATTCTATTTTCTTACAATTACAGAACTTACCAGTTAACACTGACAGGCGGCCGGCCAGTACGCAGCAGAATAGGCGACGCCTGGTCTACCCACTGACACTCCATTCAGGCCTGAACCCAAGAGGAATGGCCACAACAGCTTCGTCTGGGAGACGGGCACCTTACACGCAGCAACGGCAGCAGCGATCGGCACACACACAGACCGTGCCCCTTAATCCTCCTGGTCGACAGGCAAATTGCAATATTTTGCATCTGCAAAATATGCCTTGCCCAAATCCATATAATGGGCCTTTTGCCACGGCCATGTTCAGGCGGCAGGCGCATGGTGGCCCAATTCTCAGCCGAATCACACCCTTTAGCAGGTGCACACCCAGGCAGCGGATTTCAGCACGGCCCCAGCTAACACAGCAGCAGCAGCAGCAACTTGCAAATTTATACTTTATAAATTTGCTCCTGGCGCCTTGGCAGCTGCCCGATGACGTCACTGGGCCCTTGCATTTGTGCCACCAACAGACATCTGTTCCTCGCCGCCATGGACATCGATGGTGGAGACTGGCGCATAGGAAGACGCGTCCCCTTTAATTCCTTGGATGACCTGAAACGATAAAATAATTAATATTTGTCTCTAAATTGTTTAATTTTGTAAATTTAAATTCACTTTCTCACTTTGTTTACAATTTTTGCACGCCAGCAGACCAGCATTGCCAGCCTAAAATTAGTATTTATTGAGTTTAATTATGTTATTCACTATGTTTGTATTTGCTAGGAGACCATTACAAGACGGCTTGTTAAAGGACAGTTTTCACCACGCCAAGAGTGGAAGCTTCGGATGCGTAACTATAGCAACTCCAGGAGGCTACGATATGAAGTGGGAGTCATGTCGTTTTTGCCCATCTTATGCCACGAGAACCTTAACTCCTCCTAAGAGATTGCTGATGATGAGCAACTTTGGCCCAGCACAAAGTGATTCAATTGTGGACGACGGCGATTCCGTATGTCCAACGGATCACTTGCATAACTTTTCAGTGGTCGGACTTGGGACTTCATTGTCGCGCAAGTCGGGGATGACATCTTCTTATCTATGCCGTTCCATTATAAATACGTGAAAACGAAATGTCATGGCGCAGTCAATGCAGCCTCTTCCCTAGTCGTGTCCATAAAGCGCCAATTGCCTATTGGAGCCAATTATTACAAGTTGTTACAAATTACAAATAAAGTAAGGATTAACCTAACACTGTCGAACACTAGGTGCCTTCACTACCGCTTATTTCAAATCACATAAAGCTATTCTATCAACTATTGCATCATTGGAGGCCACCATAACTATTCGCTCTTAATTTATTTGAATTTTACCGCCAATTTGAACTTAAAATCAAAAGAACTAGAGATGAGCATCTTATTTCACACTTGCTATCGACAAAATAATGTGCAGAGATTTCGCACACTTTTCGCAAGTATCTCCATACCAAGCTTAAAAAAAAATATAGAGAAGGAACTAACACAGTTTAAAGGCATGTCCAAACAACCCGGGAGGTGCATAGCTTTGTCGGGGTGGCGTCCTGGTACCGACGGTTCGTGGCAAACTTTACCGAACTCTCAAAACCTATATGTATACGCCGTAATGAAAAAGCGGAAGAAATTTGAGTGGACCTCGGAGCAAGAAGAAGCTACAGCCCTCAAAATGCCCTGACAGAGGCGCCCGTGCTCACCTGCCCCGACTTCACGAAAACATTTGTGCTCCAAACCGACGCCAGTGACACTGGGCTGGGGCAGTTCTAAACAGGAAGACGAGGAGGGCGAACACGTAATCGAATATGCGAGCCGGAAGATGCGCAAGGAAGAACTCAACTACTCAGCAACCGAAAAAGAGTGTCTGGCCATCTTCTGGGGGTCCATACGATGCGTATGTACCTCGAGGGCTACCATTTCATTGTGGTACCCGACCACTTGGCCCTTAATTGACTGAACTCCATAGAGAGCCCGTCCGGACGAGTGGCACGATGGGTCCTCGCTCTCCAGCCGTATTCATTCGAGGTACGATACCGAAAAGGTAAACTGAAGGTCGCCGACGCTTTTTCTCGGTTTCCCACCGAAGAGGTACAAAGCATAGAGGCAACTGCGGACAAATGGATTCGGGACAAGCTCATCCAAGTTCAGCAAACCCCCGCGGCATGGCCCGACTACACGATTCAAAATGGACAATTATACCGACACCTTCCATCATCCGTACGCGAAGAAGATACCCAGCCATGGAAACTATGTGTCTCGAAACAACGACGAAACCAGGTACTCGTCGGGAACCATTGTCAGCCACCCGCTGGACACCTAGGGGTCCGAAAAACAAAACACCGAATCATGTCGAGATATCACTGGCCGGGCATGCATCGAGATATAGTAAAATTCATACACCAGTGTCCCAACTGCCAGCGATATAAGGTCTCAAAACAGCAAGCCTCGGGAAAGATGCTGACCAAGATCGCACAGGCCCCCTGGGAAACTATGTGTGTCGATTTTGTGGGCCCCCTCCCTCGGTCAAGCCACGGGTCATCGATCAATTTTCCAAATGGGTGAAACTGGCAGCAGTAAGCAGGGTCTCGGCCGACATCGTACTTAGGGTATTCAGAGAGCGAATTTCTGACCCGCTGTGGAACCCCGAAAGTACTAATATCAGACAACGGCGTACAATTCACCAGCCGAAAAGCACACAAGGCACAGATGGAGGCATAGGGGTTCAACAACAGTTCACCGCCCCTTACACACCCCAGAAAAACCCTGCCGAACGAGCAAACAGGATCATCAAAACCATGATTGCCCAATTCACGGGGGAGCGTCACAACCGCTGGGACGAAGCACTAGCTGATCTGGGGTTGGCCTTCAACAGCAGCCGATCTGAAGCCACCGGTTACAGCCCGGCTTACCTTCTATACGGCCGCGAACTGCGACTACCGGGGAACCTATTCGACCAACTCAGCTCCGGCTCGGCTGTTAACGAAGAGAACAAAGAGGAAAGATGGGCTCGGAAAAGAGAAACTCTTGACCTGGCACGACGCAATTTAGAAAAAGCTGCGCAAACCCATGCACACGCGTACAACCTCAGGAAGCGAGACTGGAGACCACGAATAGGCGAACTAGTGTGGGTACGACAACTCCCCCTGTCCAAGGCGGCCGACAGTTTCGCACCCAAACTAGCACGCAAGTTTGAAGGCCCTTGTTCTCCTTAACTATTAAGCTAATATGCACAAAGCACACTCAGGAATCACTATTGTTATATTTTGCTTTCTATATATACCACCGAAGTTACTTGAGATCTCATTTTTGTATAAGTTCCTTAAAAATCAATGAAATAAAAGATCCAAAACACGCGCCCACATAAAAACGCGCGCTACCTATCGATCACCCACAGCTGACTATAGACAGGGCGCCATTTATCGAAATCGCGAGCGCTGCTACGGTTAGCTGTGATCGCTGCCGCCGTCGACTGCGCCCAGCTGCCTATAAAAGCCAAGCCCCAGCGAGCAGACGAGGCAGTTAGTCCGCGGCTTCAGTCGAATCAACATCTTGGAACACCAGAACCAGCAGTAAGTATTAATCACCCCAACCAAGGAATCTTGTGCGATTTATGAATGGGCTCGATTGACTCCCGGTGTGCGATTTCCGAATCGGCACCTGTGTCTGGACGGGATTCCCGGTTGAATAGCACCGTCGCGCACCCACCCAGAACTCCCAATTCTCGGACCGGAAACGGCTGAGCCTCAGGTTGTACGATTTTCGAATCGGCTTCCTGACCAAAATCTTAGGTTGGATGGTCCAACACCAGTTAACAAGTTCGAGCAGAGCACGGCCACTAACACGCGGGTAGGCACGCTCCGACAGGCACGACTCGGAGTAAACCCCAGTCCCTGGGTGGTATTTTTTTCGCAATTGTATTATAATTATATAATTAACTAAGTATATAATTAACTAAAACTTATTAAATTTAATTTTTACTTTAATTGAATTCTTTATTTTAATTTTGCTGTAAACAGCAATGCATACATATGTATAGGTGCATATCTCTGACGTTCTCTTCATGGACAATGCCCTCCCTACTGACCATTTGCTTTACGACTGTTCCGAAATCCTCCAAGCGATCATTTGAGGCACCTGCCAGGTTCGCCTCCGCTAGGGGATGTGGATGGAAAAGTCTTTCTATTACACTTTTAAGCGTCTGAAGGTAAGACGCGGTTCTCACCTTGAGAGATTCAACGTTCCCTGCATTGTTCTTGCAATTTAGTTTTTTAAATACTTTTAAATAATTATGTACATTAAGTTTTTCGGCGTGCACCATCTCCACTACTTCAGCCACTACATTGTGGGTTCGGATTGCCCGTTTTCGTAAATTTTTCGAAAATTCTGTAATTTATCAGCAAAAATGTTGCCAATTTAAGACTTACATTTTTACATTTTGTAACAAGTTGAGAGCAAATAAGCGTAATTATTTTATTTGTTATTTTAATTTATTTTATTTTGTTATTTAAAAATTTTTTTTTTCTAAATTAAATATGTACGCTAATTTGATCTCAACTTGTTAAAAAATGTATTAGGATGTTAAAATATTTTAAACAGTC
Source organism: Lordiphosa stackelbergi (assembly GCA_018904235.1). NCBI lineage: Eukaryota > Metazoa > Arthropoda > Insecta > Diptera > Drosophilidae > Lordiphosa > Lordiphosa stackelbergi. The sequence continues at coordinate 29,844 of JAEIFU010002040.1, forward strand.
TTAAATTGACAACCTTTTAGCTGAGAAATTACAGAATTTTCGAAAAATTTTCAATAAATCATTTTTTTTTTAAATCATGGATAACAACAAGTAAAACGAGTAATGTTTTGCTCTAAAAGCTTAAAAAACTTAATTGGCTGCTATATTGGTGAAAAACTTATTGATGGGATTTAATATGCGGAAGCAGCAGGCATACTTCACGGGACACGGTTGCATGAAACTCATGTTCTTCACTTAGTTTTTTCTGAGCTCCCAAATATTTAATCATCTGCGAATGAATTTTACGATTCGCGTGTAAAGCGTAGTATACAATTCCACCAAAGACTTGCCAAAACCAAAATACCAAAAGTGAAGATTCTTTTGTTTTGTGACAGTATGACCAGATTGTAAGATGTATGCATGTAATATGGTCACATTGCCTAGAGCGTTGTATTTGGTTTGATTTTAAATTATAAGTTTCACAATCAGTAAATACAAATGATTAACATGCGTTCTTCACGGCCCTGATGAGCAGATATGACAATTATATATGTTTGATTTGAAGTCTCACGGTGTTTTGTAGCTTGCTTTGAAAATTGCGCTCAATCAGTGATGGGAAAATTATTCAAATTTCACCCGACTTCGCATATTTGTGTATCGACAATGTGCGATACCTGTTGAAATAATTAAAATTAATTATTCAGGGAGCTATCGATAACACTACAGAAAATACGGATCTAGTATTTTATCGGTATTTAATTGAGGCCTTTTTGTTGGAAGTGTGGACTGCCACCAAAGAGACTGCCAAAGGGCTTGGGCACAAAAATTTTTGTGAGTTTTTTTTTATATGGAGTTTTTTGTTTTGGCAAGTCTTTGGTGGAAGTATATACTACGCTTAAACAAATCGTGCCTTGTTAAGGATGTCATCTTTTGTCATCTTTTCTGACAGAATTGTGTGGTAGTACAGGGTTGTCCATATTCGACGGACCCATCTGGCAACGCCATAACTTTTGACAGAGATGTCAGATCGCTTAATGACATACCGCGTTTGAAGCGTCAGTCCAAGCAGATTTTTACCATGGAAATACACGCCACGCGAGCGCTCTGAAATAGTTGAAATTTACATTCAACAGAACAAGTCAATTGTGAAAACTCAACGTGCTTATAAAAAATTAAAAATGTATTAAAAAATGTATGAATGGGACCGTAAATAAGCAAAATGGCCGTATTTACGCCACTGAAAACCCTCAGGAGATTCAAGAAGTGCCTCTTCATGACGAAAAAGTCACAGTTTGGTGCGGCGTTAGTGCGAAAACGGTCATTGGGCCGTTTTTCTTCCAAAATGAAAATGGCCATGCTGTTACCATCAACCAGGAGCGTTATCGCGACATGATGACCAATTTTGTGATGCCAATTATTCGTCGAAAGCGTATGAGGCAGTTCTGGTTTCAACAAGACGGCGCTCCACCGCACACAAGTCGCATAACAATCGATTTTCTAAAGAAATGGTTTCCGGGCCGTTTGATGTCGAAAAGTGGTGATTTGGACTGGCCAACGCGTTCGCCCGATTTGACGCCGCCTGACTTCTTCTTGTGGGGATATTTGAAGTCAAAGGTTTACGTTAACAAGCCAAGGACCGTAGAAGAGCTCAAGGACAACATTCGTGAAGAAATAGCCGCTATTCCGGCCGAAATGTTGGCGAAATCGATGGAAAATGCTGCAAAAAGGGCACAATACGCCATCAACGCCAGAGGCGGCCATTTGAGAGATATCATATTCAAAAATTGATGTAAACAAATCTACTTGGAACAAATTAAATGATTAAGATTGCCAACCGCCAAATTTTTATTTTTTTCTTTGATTTAAAAAAAAAAACATGGGTCCGTCGAATATGGGCAACCCTGTATATAATATTGATCTGTACAAAGTTTGATAGCAATAGCATTCAAAACAAAAAATAGAGGGAAGCTGACTTCGTCTGTACCGAAGTTTATATACCCTTGGAGCATAATATATGCTGCCAGTTTGATATATGGCTATACGATATACTCATCAAAAAAGTTTTTCTCACTAGAACTACATTTTGGACCGATCGTTCTTATGGCAGCTATATGCTATAGCCATCCGATTTGAATCAAATTTGACAAAATTGTGTGGTAGTATTTAATATTGATCTGTACAAAGTTTGGAAGCAATAGCATTGAAAACAAAGAAGCTTTTCTCCCTTAGTTTTTTTCAGACCTTTCTTTTGTACGGCAGCTATACTATATAGTGCTCCGATTTTGATAAATGTTAGGAAAATTATGTGAAATTATAGAAAACTAATAAATTCGAGGGTTGGAAGCGATAGCATTGAAAACAAAAGTTTTTCTCACCAGAACTTCTTTTTCAACCGATCGTTCCTATGGCATCTGTATGCTATTTTCATCCGATCCGGCCGGTTTCCACAAACGTGCAGCGTATTTGTACCGAAAGAGTTTGGTTACGATAGCTTTAAACTGACGGAGGAGGTAGCATAGAAACAGACAGACGGGCGGACAGACGGACATGGCTTTTCAACCGATCGTTCCTATGGCAGCTGTATGCTATTGTCATCCGATCCGGCCGGTGTCCACAAACGTGCAGCGTATTTGTACCGAAAGACTTCGTGCAAAGTTTGGTTACGATAGCTTTAAACTGACGGAGGAGATAGCATTGAAACAGACAGACGGACATGTCTATATCAACTCAGCTCGTCATGCTGATCAAGAATATATATATTTTTTTTGGTCGGGGATTTTCTTTTTTTGTTTTAAAAAAACCCCGAAAATTTAAAAAAACCCTCCCCAAGGGAAAAAAAATTTTTTTTTAAAAAAATTTTTTTTTTTTTTTTTGGTTGTGTTAAAAATTAAAAAAAAAAAATTTTTTTTTTTTTTTTTTTTTTAACACATTTTCTTTTTATAAATAAATTGGCGAGGAAAATCGTGTCACACGTACCGCAGATGGGTCAAATTAAGTAGAGGAACAAACAATGAAATTTGAGTATTTTTTCTTTCCCAAAAAAAAATTTGTTTTGTCTTTCTTCGTTTTTTTTGACACTTTATGAAGTTAGCGAAAAGCCAGAACAAAAATAATAATCAAGAACGAAGCAAACTATATTTTGTTTTTAAATAATCACGAAAATACCACATATTTTTGCACTAAATTGCTCACAGCTCCAGTGTTTGTTCATAGATTTTGATAATAGTTATTTGGTTTTCTTCGTAGAAGTATGATTCTTAAATTAGAAAAATAAAAATAAATTTTTTGGATATTCGGCGCATAAAACACAGTGGCTGGGTAACTCTGCGTTATGTCAGGGTTCCCTATGAAGATAGCGCGAAAATGTGACTGTGTCTCTCTCTAACACACAGTGAATCATGAATTCGGCAAGCATTCGGTTTGAATTGGCGAGTATGTTCGTGCCTTTAGGTACAGTCATGACCATA
>JAEIFU010002041.1:0-52175 GCA_018904235.1 Lordiphosa stackelbergi
TTTGTTTTTTAATTCTTTTATGCTGTATCTCAATGAGCTTGCTCATAGTTAGAACTAAAACTACAAATGAGGGGAATAACAGGTGATTTGTATGATTTTACAGGTTAACTAAATATATAGGTGGACTTAAGATAAAAGTCACAGATTATAGAGTATTACTCTCGGCAAGAAGGTCGAGTATATTGAAGGATTGGTGGTGATTCAAGATGATTTTCGTGTGCTGAATCTTTTTCCAGAAATGATCCATCACGTCGACTTTAAAGTTGCAAAATTTCTTGAGTTCAAAATAAACTATTCAAAAGAATTGTACGATTATATTTAGCGCAGATATACCGTTTTCAAAACATATGCTCGGTTCAAATAAAATGACAGAATTGCTTACTACCAAAAGGTATGCCTTGCAGAAAATGAACAAATTTTTTTTAAAAACGTTGTCATAAAAAAATATTGGAAATCGATTTTTGAGATTACCAATCCAAGCACACTGATTGGAACCTTTCAGTGTGACAGATCAGATATTTTCTTTAAGACATATCCTAAAGAAGACCTATGAGAGAGGCAACAAAACTTATCCATTTTTAGTTAATTACAAATCAGCCTTCGACACACCGATAAAGCCAAGATTCTTCTTGAAGCCAAGTCTCCTTTTGGTAAACCAGAAAAGTTCATGATGACGTTGAAAAGCACGCAAAGCTCCGTTCAAATAGGAAAGAACCTATTCGAACCATCGAAAGAGGTTTTACCTTATCGTGTGACTTCTTTAATCTGCTTACGCCAGTGTCCAAATGCCAACCGATCGGGCACCATTTTTGATACAGAAGTAATGCTACTCACATATGCCGATGATATTGACATTATCGGCATAAACGAACGTAAGGTAAGCAAGGCGTTTTCAGAGATTGAAAAACAGTCTCAACTGATGGGCTTAGCAGTAAACGATGTGGATGAAGTGTTATGTTTATGTGTATGTTCGCCGTATAGATGGTCTAGAAAAAGAATGCGAAAGACTAGGCTTGGTGTGAACAACTGGTGACAGCACGGACGGAGAAATAGCGACTGGAGGACATTTATATCAGAGGGCGAGGCCGTCAAGCGGTTGTGATGCAAGCATTGGGCCAATAAAGAAAAAGAAAAATACACTAAAAAAGTAGTTCAAGGAGAAATGTGTCTTTTTTGTCTGAAAGCTAGTGTAAATACAGCAAGTGAATAATATCAAATGATTTAATGAATTTAATTTTATCTAGAAGATTTTGTGGCGAAGAATCTGTGAAGAGGAAGGTTAGGTGTTTCTTTGGCTTTGCAGTGAAATGCACTCGTTTTGGACGTGCTCTATTGTGAGAGGTTTAGTTGAATTTCAGAGGTGGTAGTAATTACTGTTGTTTTCAGAAACGACGTTGCTAGCCTTGTAAAGGGTGATTTTTTTTTAATATCTTTTTTGGCATCACTGGTTTAAACAGCTCACGCTCGTTTCGTGTTTTGTTTCACTGTCAAACATCTTCAGTTTGGTCTATAATTTAACCATGAAACCGTCTTACAAACGAACAACGCTTACGAATTATTGAATTTTATTATCAAAACGCGTGCTTTGTTAAGAAAGTTCATCCTCTTGAAGCGGCATTTGGGCTGTTTCATCTGAAGCCCCCAATTTACGTTTTATTTAATTGTTGGACATTAAACCACCAACACGCTTAGGTAAAGTGCGAGCTGAAGAAAATTTTTATTTTACTTATCGTGCCTGTTCGCTATTACTCTTAATAACGTGGAAAATTTTGCGGGAAAGATTTAGGTGTGAAGCCTTTTATAATACGGCTGGTCCAAAATTGCAGCCTTACAACCTACCGCAACGTAGAATTTTTGGTGGATGGACTCTTGTGATTGGGTGGGAGATGGGCGGAAAGTGGTTGGGATGTAGATGGGGTGCAGATGGGATGTAGATGGGATGTAGATGGGAAGTGGGTGGTATGTGGGTTGCAAGTGGGTGGAGTGTGGGTGGTAAGTGGATGGAAAGTGGGTGGTATGTGGGTGGAATTTGGGTGGTAAATTGGTGGGAATTGGGTGGTGAGTAGGTGGGATGTGGATGGGAAGTAGGTGAGCATTGGTTCTATACTGTTGAAGGCGCAGCGAAGCTCGACGGGTTATTGCTAGTGTATCTAAAAATGTCTGATTTATTAAGAGGTGATTTTGCTCTTTGCTTTCGTTCCCTAACACTTTAGCATGGCAACATAAACATAATTTTAATTTTAGGACAGTAACTAATTAAAAGTGTTCTTATGGTTGCTGGATAAAAGGACGAATTGTTTATATTCTGAATACCATCGACAGCTGCTAATTAGTCGATATTTGATAATTGTACTGATTCGAGTAAAGCTATTATGCCTGCAGTATAAACAGATGAATAGCTGAGAAAAATCGAGAGCTTAAAAACTTTCTTCGCAGTGGTTATTGCATTTCCAGTTGCTTCTTTGTTTAAAGATCCGTCGGAGTATATAAATGTTTGGCTATTTAGTTTAAGCTGTTTTTCGTTAAATTCTCTTAGGAAAATGTCTTTGCCTGTATTAGATTTAATAAAGGATCTAAGGTGCGTATCTATTGTGTGTTTTTATTTAAAACTAAAAAAGTTAATTGGTGAGTTCTAGCTGGCTCTAGGTCCGAAAAAGATGTGTTTGTTCACAACTGAAAACAACTTATGCATTATTGTACACCAAAAATGTGCTGGTTGCCTATACGGTGCCGTTTCATCATTCTCCCGAATGAATCTTCCAGTAGGCTTATCGCTGGAGAAAACATCACTTCAGCTGCCTTTCCATACAATCAATGTTTTAATCGGTTGGGAACCTCAAAAAACAATGAAAGTAAAAATAAGACAAGCTTCCATGTCTTCAACTTTTTGGTGTAAATAAGCTAAAGCTTAAGCTCAAAGTTCTAAGTTCAAAAGCTACAGCTCTTGAAAGAGCTTAGAACTGGCCGTTAATTTTGAATGCAAGCATTCAAAAAAGCGTTTGCGTCGTTTCTTGAAACTTTTGTTAGTTTCGTTTACAAAACAAGAGGGTGCCGTCTCTTAAATAGAGTTTGTATTTATCTGGCGACCTTTCTAATTTTTAATTAGTGAGTTCTAGCTGGCTCATTTTTGGTGTACAATAATGCATAAATTGTTTTCAGTTGTGAACAAACACAACTTTTTCGGACCTAGAGCCACCTAGAACCAAATTAAAAAAGAAATTCTTTTAAATATGAAAACACTTTTAATTTAGTGATTTAAAAAGAAAAAGTTGTAAGAGTTACGGTCCCTCGATTAAATCAATAATTAGTATATCTTTCAGAGAACTTTCATCAATACTGGGCCTTTTGGATAACAAAAACGAATTAGAAACTGTGCGCAGTGCCTGATTTTTCCATTCATTCGTCCATAAAACTTGCAAATTGAATTTAACATATGCCTTAATTTAAGTCAAATTTGTTTTATAACCTGGACTAATTTTCTAAGAAAACATTATATTTAAAGGTGCAATTGTAACAGTTGCAAAGTAACTTCCATCCGACTCTAATTAAGCCATCAACAATCCTGGGTAAAATGATAAGCTTATACTAGTTTAGTCTAGGCAAACAACTGAACAGCAGAGGCAAACACAATTGTATCGATGTTCAAACAGATTGGAAACAGGTGATGGACGATGGCCATGCCGTTGACGTGTGTGGGTAAATTGGAGCACAAATCGATAGCAAATGGCGCCATTGGCAAACGACGACATCTTCAACAACAACAACAACTACAGCTCATTAGATTAATGACGCTGGTAATGTATTAGCGAGCATCGAAGTCGACAGTCGTCTGACAACAGACGGTAGTCGAGAGTCGACTTTGTCGCTGGCGTCAGCTTGTCTTAGCTGGCAGCCAAAGCAACAGCAGCAGCACGTAATTAGTGACATAGGTCGGAGTCGGGGCCACACTCTAATCGATGATGTTGCAGTGCGACAATTTGTATTATTGTTTGATTAAACCAAAAGAAACTGAAACTGAAGCAGACATTAAATGCACACTTAATTAAGCACTTTAAAGCACTGTCGTCAATGTTAATGAGCTACGTTATTCACTGACCGATTCCCCATAACAATGTTCTTTATGCAAAATATCAATAAGAACTTAAGCATCTTTTACATTTCGCCTGTGCTCTGCCCGTTCGTGTTCCCCTTTGGGAGGATGCCGGCTGCATTTCAATTAGTCCGCGCACACTGAGCCGGCGAAACCTTAACCGTTAAATATAAAATACAATTGTGCAACATTGTGTGTGTGTGTGTGTGTTGCTCTGCTTTTACTTGTCTCAAAATGCTAATTTAAATAAACGACAGAACAAGAAGAATTTATAAGAAAAACAATTTTATGAATGAGCTCACTTTGTGTACTCTTTTGGAGTACACTGTATGATATTTCTTGTTGCAGCTGTTATTGAAAAAAAAAATAACTTTAACTAAAAATAAACAAAAAATATGTGTAGCTGGTCGGATGCGAGATAATGGTACCCCAAAATACTATGCCACAGTTTTAGGGTGTTTACGCGACGCAGCTATTAAGCGCGCCTACAAGTAATTTTTGGCGTAAATCAGCTGTTTTCAACAGGCTGTGAATTTTCCTGTCACTCGTTAGTCAAAGATTACCATGTAAATGTAAAGCATTGATTGTAGTTGTACAAATCAAGCTAAATACGAGCATGTAGAAATATCAATACAATAAAAAATCTTTAGTTATGGACCATGATGCTGTCGATGGCGCAATGGACGACCTTTTGGAGGACCTTATTGCATATTACCAAGTTCTGTGTGCCCAAATCAGTCAACTGGCGAACCAATGTGCCCGTGCTTTATGTCCCCAAATGGAACTTGAGTTACAGAAAGCACTTTTCTGTTTGGGGTAGTTTAGAGAAGCTGCATCAATAAGAAAAACTGCAACTATGTTGTCATGACGGCTCTCTAGGTGTTGTTACCGATAGAGTGTTCGGAGCTTTTTTGATGAAGATATCTCAAATTATTTACTGCCCAGATGCAGTCAAACTGAGGATTGATTTGAATTGTTGTAGGTGTGACCGCATATTTTAAAGACAGAAATCTCGAAATTGCTAGATTCCAAGTGATTTTTTATACTTTGAATACACTTTCACGCTGATTTTTTAAACATACCTCAGGGCAGCAAAAAGTTGATCATTTTTACCCTATGTGTTTTGTTGTTGTGTAGTAAGCATTTGGAGTTTACTGGAGGGCTGGTGAAAAATGGGAGTAAAATCCCAAATATTCATTAAGAAATAAAATTGATATGAATTTTAGAATTTTCTAATAAACAGGAAAAGTTATCTCAAGCTATACAAATATGACATAAAAAGAATTCCAACAAGAAAATTAGAGTTTTTTGTGATAACACAGTTTTACAAATATTGTAGAATATATAGTCGTGCAAATGTATGGAACTGGCAGAAGAAATCATTTTCGACCTCATAGGGGGATATATAAATATTCTTGATCATCATCAACAGCCGAGTCGATATAGCCCTGTCCGTTCGTTCATACAGTACATACATGTCTTGCAGACTTAAATCCAGCCTTTGATACAATGAAGCGGTGGTCTGGGATGGCTTTAGATTATATGAATGGATTGAGGGTAACTTATTAGCTAAACGGGTATGCTTTTTGATCCTTTTACTATTTGCTCTGTTCATAGATGTTTAAGAGAAAAGCAAATCAAAGGTTTAAAACACGCTGACTTTATGCTTATATAGGCAGAAACGTCCAGCTTGCCCCGTACTATAATAAACAAAATACATTTATGGTATTCACTCTTTGTGAGCAGCCCTTTTGGAACTTTATTTGCTCATTGCTTTCCGCCTGTTATGTTTCCAAGATTTGGTGAGAAAAAAATTATATAAATAAAAAATTCCAGCTAAAAGCATTAAAGATATTCTTCTGAAATGGAAAGCAATTGAATAAATTATTCTTAACAAAATATGGTCACATTATTTGGGCTCGAGTGCCCGACTTTTCGTAGTCATTGTCAGGGTCGAGCAAGCTGTGCACAATTTGTTTAGAGTAAATTGTTATTGGAAATGCTTACACTTTTCCCCAAGTGTCTATGTTCCCTACAAAGTGAATACCCTAATTATATTTAAACATAGCTTCTTTCTTACTGGGCGGCAAACTGATTTTTAACCGAATCGGTTCGAACTGGAGGTCTGCATGAGTGCACACAAACTGTGAGCAACAATGAGTACTTATGAATTTGAATGAATTTTGTGAGTACCAAAAATTCAGTTCAATGATTTTTTCTTGCTTTCGGGCACATTATATTATACTATATGAAATTTTGAATACTCAAAACGACTGATTGTAAATGAATTAATATAAAAGGCGAATTGATTAAATGTGAAAACAGCAAAACACCTACGGGGTTGACACAGAAATCATTAGAGATTTTGGTACAAACGTTTGTATTTCCAATTTAAATTGTATTACTATATATGTAAATTGCAAAACAAATCTTAGGTTGGAATTTGAGCGATTTGGAATCAACTACTCAAATCTACTTGACTTTGTATGGACGGTTTCAATTCGCTGCTTTTTGGTGCCACCTCACATATAAATTCAAGCAGTTTTAATTTAAAATACAATCGTTTATACGAAAATCACTAGTGATTTCTGTGTCACCCCCATAGTGTACCTAGATCCCTCAGTTTAAGTGAAGGAAAATTTAGTAAATCAACAAAATACGTTTTTAGTGGGAGCAACGTTTGGGTAAATTTTTAAATACAAGTAGGAAAGTTGGTGAAGCCGGCTATAATGTGCTCTGTATGTGCAAAATTATTTGACACGTGTTTTCCCGATTTTGTAAAATGTCCGGAAAATTCTGCATGCGATAAACTATTTTTCACCTGATTGGCTGGAAACTCGGTTTGTGAGTATAGTAAGTGACATAAATTGAGTTGTGATTTTCCGATGCAGGAAAATTTGACCCAACGGTCGGAAAATTCCTGGAAAACACTGCATGAGAAAAACTATTTTTCACCCGATTGACTTGAAACTCGGTTTGTGGGGATAGAATACGAAATAATTTGTGATTGCATTTTCCGAAGTTGGAAAGACCGCAGGGATGCCCACTGGGAAGGGGAGAAGAGTGGGCGGGATGTAGGTGGTAAGCGGGTGGGATGTATGTGGTAAGTGGCTAGGAAGTAGGTGGGATGTGGGCGGGAAGTGGGCGGGAAGTGGGTGGGAAGTGGGTGGGATGTGAGCGGGAAGTGGGTGATATGTGGGTAGGAAGTGGAGGAAAGTGGGTGGATTGTGGGTGGGAAGTGGGAGGGATGTAGGTAAGAAGTGGGTGGGAAGTGGGTTGGATGTGGTGGGAAGTGGGTGGGAGGTGGAGTGGAATTGGCCGCGAAGTGGGAGGGATGCTGTTGAGAAGTAGGAGGGATATGGGTGGAAAGTAGGTGGGAAGTGGGCGGAAGTTGTGTAAGAAGTGGATGGGGAGTGGGTGGGGTGTGGATGGGATGGGGGTGGTAAGAACGGAGCAGCAAGTAAGATGAATTGAAAAAAACAAGAGAGAAGTCAAAAAGAGAGCCAACTCACTCACCTCTGAAGCCGAAACCAGGTTTTGGTTCGGGAATAAATCAAATATTATCCGATGGAGTACAACTTTAATAATATTAGAAACATTTATTGTCAAAAATTTTGACAGCTGGTTCAAAAACGGTTTGAAAGCCTTTAGAGGCTGTTAACAGTATCGAACTGCTATTCGAAGTTCTTTAATCGAAGTCAAAGTCAAAAAAATTTGTTTCGTTTCTGACCTTAAATTGTAAATTTAATCTCATTATGTCAATAAGTCTACTGAACCACCGTAAGTATACTTTGGATTCCTCAAGATTTCCGTTCTGTTTTCATTTTTGTTACAATTTTCGCAAACGTGAAGACACCTTTTTACTAAACTGCATTCAAGGGTTTGCTGCACTGCACTTACATTCAAGGCTAAAAATATCGTAAATTGTAAAGAAAGTTCGGTTCGTGGATTTGAGCCAGTCAATCAGGTCAAAAAAGCTTTGAATTTCAGGTTGGGGCTTTAAACATGGAGATTGCTTCTTAAAGAGTTGGTTTAAATTCCAAATTGACTAAAATCGAATTTCTTGATTTAATTTACAGTGTCTTACTAACTCCTGCCCAAAACGCAGATACCCAATTTGTTTCTGCAAGTGTAGCCAAAAAAACATTTGTAACGAAATCTTTGCTCCACTTCTTACAGAACGAGCTCGGCATGCTGAACAGGCAGCAACAATAGCTTCCACTCATACTTTGGCAAGAATTTATGCGCCAAAGGCGACTCGAGATTAAGTGATTTTGGCTGTAAACTAATTGAGAGCTCTGGCAACGGCATTGGACAAGACATCGAAGTCCCCGCCAGCCGTCGCCGACAGGCCATTCATGCCACAGAATTGACAAACTTCATTTTATTTACACCTTCATCAAGTTAATCACTCTAACGTGATTTGACGGCAACCATCTGTACTTACGTACTGTGTCAATCCATAGCCATTTGTCAGTTAGAAACTCAGTCGCACACTGCACTTCAAACGCTGGCCGGCACAGGAGAGCGCGTGCCAGCTTTCCAGGCCAACGACAAATGCTTCTAAGGCCTGGACTCGCCTTCGATGTCCGCTGTTTGATGTGCCAATTAGAATGCAACGCACGTTGCGCTTGTTTTTTTTTAATCGTCGCTAGTTTTTTGTTGCTCCCGCTGTCATATTTTACAACGAGAGCAAGTGCCGGGGCTTGGCTTGCTCCTCGTATTCGCATTTTAAATGTCATGTTGTCAATCGCTCGGACAGTTGGCCTCTTGGCCAGCCAGCTTATGTGCGGTCGGTAGATAAGCATAAATTACGAGTGTGAGGGTGTGTGTGTGATGCGGCGAGGGGGCGCCTTCATTAAATGTTCAACAGTTTGCTTTTGAATGGAGCCCAGAACCCCAGGAGCTGCCTGCAACGGCGTCAGCGTTGACATCGAGTAATTTGTAGCAGGATGTAGGTCGCGATCAACCTTGAAAGTGAAACTGAGAAAAATGTCAACGACGCGACAAGTGCAAGTGCCTGGCCAAATGGAGGGAGGATTTAAAATTAAACTGAAACTGAAGGGATTTGACACATATGTCTGTAATCATATTTGGTATGTGTAAGGTTTTTCTGAAGCAAGGCTTTAAAGCCGTTGCTGGTGTAGGGTTTTTATCGGGATTATTATATTATAGTGCAATTTAGCAGAAATTGGTGAAGCCTCAAATTGGCAACACTAAGTGGGTCGACTAGGATTGGTTGGCCAGGTTAGTCTGCAGTGGTAGAAGCAATAAAGCTATATGATAGCATATAATCATTAATTTTAAAGAGAGGGTCATTCCTTTGGAAGAACTGCGATAGTAGCACTAACCTGAGCCACAGAGCAGGCTTTATTTCAGAAGGAATATAATTATATATTTGATTTAGTAGCCGGGCGTTATTCTTGTCAGTTTACTATTAAAGTAGTCCAAGTTTAGTTCAAAGTGCAATCATTTATACGAAAGTCTATAGAGATTTGCAGCAAAAATTACGAGTTCAAATGCTAATATCGATTTGCAGCCTGGTCAAACTTGAATAAAAACGCTCTCAAAAAAAATACATACATAATATGTTATATTCACACCATTCTTTGCATTGTGTGTCGCCAGGTCTCTAGTAGTTTTATAGATCAGAACAGGTTCTTAGTCAATTCACAATGTGTCTTGAGACTTCGAGAAGGTAAGTAAGACAAAAATCAAGATGTAATACTGCGAACAACCCCTACATTTAAATGCAAATGGAAAATAGAATAACATTTTTAGTTTTAATGGACGGGTCAAGGACACAAAACTTTAACCACTCATACTGCAGTTCATTTATCTGGTTGTCATTTTCAAAATTCTGTTAAGAGCAGACGTTGAATGCAAGCTCGCAGAAAAATGCAAATGTCCGTAAATGCAGACATGCCAATCTTTAAAACACTTTAAAAAGCCATGGATTATTAGCTAAATATGTACGAATGGCAATGTGGCATGCTTTACCTAGATGTTAAAAGCACTTTGCAGTGGATAATTAGCATGTTTGCAGAAAACGAGCTTAAAATTAAACATAAAATGGGCGATTATTGTGTACTGCTAGAACATTCGTGTTTGTTCATAGAAAGTTTAAATTTAAATAAAAAAAATTATATAATACAAAGATTAAAACAGAAACGAATAGTGGTAATTCCGGCCGGTTATTTTTATATGTGCTACGGTACAGGTGGCGGTTATTAACCCAATTCTGTTTCTTCGGAGGATATAGACGTCGTAAAATTTGTCAAACGTCGTTTGTGTATACAGTAGTCTGTGTATGGTATACCCGTTTGATCTTCGAGTATGGTAGCGTGTCCCCGAATTGCCCTTTGATCCAGGTTATCGGATTCTCGTAGTCTTAAGGCTGTTGTGGTAGCCATTTGCTTAGCTACGAGTTCTAGTGGTAGAAGGTGAAGAATAGTAGTTAGCGCTTCCGTTGGTGTCGTTCGGAGAGCGCCGCTAATACTAAATTTCCGCACTTCTTTGTACTTTGTGAAGATTGTTCAGGGCTGATTGTTTCCCAGTGCTGGCCACCATACTAGAGCTCCGTACTGAAGTTATGGGGCGTATTACGGCTGTGTAAAGCCAATGTACAATGGATGGGAAAACCCCATTTACGGCCAATGGCCTTTTACAAGAAAAAAGAGCAATGGTTGCCTTTTTTATACGTTCATTGATGTTGTCATTCCAGAGCAGTTTCTTATCCAGAATGACACCCAAGTATTCGGCATTGTCACCAAATACGAGGCTTACTCCGTTTATTTTGGGCGGGATAAGATCAGGAATTTTGTACTTTCGGGTGAAAAGCACTAATTCCGTCTTGCCCGGAGTTTACCCATAAGCCACAAGATTTTGTCCACTGAGCAAGTGTTGTCAGTGCGGTCTGCATGAGGTCACACAGCGTTTGAGGAAACATTCCACATTTGAAGATGGCAATATCATCCGCGTAAGCCACCACACCTCGTGTCCCTCCGCCTCCATTAGCCGCAGCAGTTGGTTAACTGTTACAACCCACAGAAGCGGAGGGAGAACACCACCTTTGCGGAGTGCCTCTGTTTACACATCTGCGAGCAGTTGCACCGCCAAGTTGGGAGTACACCGTTCTGCTGGTTAGCAATTGTTCGATGAATCCCACCAGCGGCACATCTGCTCCCCACATATGTCAAGGCAGAGGTGATGGCGTTAGGTTGGACGTTATTGAAGGCACCCTCAATGTCAAGAAATGCTACTAAAGAAAAGTCCCTTACTTCAAGTGATCTTTCAATCCTTGAGACCAGGGAGTGCAGGGCGGTTTCTGTAGATCTACCCTTGCTGTATGCATGTTGGGTGTGTGCCTTTAGATGAGCAGGACCAATAGTTTGCCTCAGTGTGCATCTATGAGTCTCTCGAGCTCTAGAAAGGAAAAAAAATATTTTTATTTTTTTTATTTAATTTTTTTTTTTATTTTTTTTATTTTTTTTGAAGTTAGGATTTTTTTTTTTTTTTTTTTTTTTTTTTTTTTACAGCTTAATAGATTGTGTAGAGCCAGGTCATTGTGGACCCAAGGGTTGGTTGTATTGGGCAAGGATTAGGTTATCAGAACCTGCCGCCTTAAATGGTACGAACCGATAGCCCACCCAATTATTTTTTCTCTCCCTATCGATGTGTTGTATTGTTGCGTAAGGTGGGCGGGTGGAACCCCTAGGTAATGGGTTTAGGAGCAGTCTTCGAAGTGAGGGTGCTTCAGAAGACTTAGAATTTTTTGCCCCGAGTGGGTCCAGTCTCTCTGTTTTTGTTGGAAGCCTGCCGGGGTGGTTGGGCAGGCAGCAAGATTCCTGAGACGCGTGGCGCCGCAGAAAAATCCAATATCCCTGCTCGCAGGAATTTTCCCCAAGCTCCAAAACCACCTTTTCACAAAGTAAATTGACCCGCTGATCACGAAAATCGCCATATAAAAAATTTATCGAGGCGTTATCGAGATATTATCGATAAATGGTTTTTTCGATTTTTCCAAAAGTTGACTCACTTAAACTCTCATAACTTTTGTTTTTTTCAATCGATTTGAAAGCTCTAAACAAATTTTAAAAAGCAAATACTTGGCCAAACAGTTTGTTCTCGGACGAAAATGAGCTGGGATCTGTGCTGTTAGAGCTAAGGGCTCAAAAAAAAAAAATATTTTTTATTTTTGGTAAATTTCAAAATTTATCGAAATTAAAACGCTTGTAGATTCATAACTATACAAAATTGTTATGTTTTTTTAATTGGACAGTAAAATATTCAATTTACTTCAACATAAAACCTCACATACAGAAGTCGGACATAAAATGATTTTTTATTCAAGTTTTGGTGAAAAAGGACAGACGGAATTTTTCAAATTACTTCAGCATTTACAGAAACCAAGTGATTCTTACACTCAAGAATCAGATAATTTGATGTTCCCCTGGTCGTACGTTACACTCTGACGGTATGACACTTAAGTGTGACGTTGCTGGACGCAGTGTAAACCGAACCTCAGTTGTTTACCGCAAAGAAAAATTATGGTTAATCTTAATTTAATTTCTAAGAACGTTTGGTAAATTAAGTCTTAAAAATGACCAAATTTAAATGCAAAAGAAGAGCGTTAACTTTTTTGAAATGTTTACGGGTTGCATGTTAGAACTATCGAACGAGATAACAAAAAGGAGTCGCTTAAAATAACGTATTTTAATTACTTCATCAAACCTTAAAAAATTATGGTGCTAATTGGGTTTTCCACAACTGTTATGCGTAAATTGCCGTAGAATTTCGCAAAAGTAAGCTTCAGAAGAAAAAAATGTTGTATTTGATAGTCTAATGATTTAAAAGGGTACAACAAGAGATCCAGAGTATGTTCGAAAAAAATAGATACGAAGTCTTCAGTATTTCTGGCTAAGTTCCAGGTAACACGGGCCTAGCCGAGCGATAATCAAAGATCCTTAATTGTCATTCCTACAGATTAATTCAAATTTTCGTATAAAATTTTAAAATTAAAATAATTATCAAAAGTTTTTAACAATGTCTCTGAAATTTAACTTTCTGAACTCGAACCTTAACGCCTTTTATGAAAATTTGAGTGTCACAAGCGATGAGCAACGAGAGAGGATCTCTCCAGAAATGATGTCAATTGAGCACAGGTACCAAGGCAACAGGGACTTTAATAATTATTGTCATGGATTCATCCAAGAGTCTCGAGAGTCGCATACTGCCGCAAAAAGTGGTGCCATATATTTTGCAAGTGATTAAAATTAAATTTGATTGATTTTTGCAATAAATATGTTTTTATTAGAATTATTCTACGCCTGAGCTCATTAAAACTACTCACTTAAGTCAGAAAAAACAGCCCCAGCGGCATCTGAAGAAAAATATAGTTTTGTCCATTTCACCAAAAAAAATCATATAAAATCCACCTTATGTCCGATTTCTGTAAGTGAGGTCTTATTTCAAAGTAAATTGAATATTTTTTACTGTCCAATTAAAAAAACATAACAATTTTGAATAGTTATGAATCTACAAGCGTTTTAATTCCGATAAATTTTGAAATTTAGCAAAATAAAATAATATTTTTCCTTTTTGGGCCCATAGCTCTAACAGCACAGATCCCAGCTCATTTTTGTCCGAGAACAAACTGTTTGGCCAAGTATTTTCTTTTAAAATTTAGTGTAGAGCTTTTAAATCGATTGAAAAACAAAAAAGTTATGAGAGTTTAAGTGGAGTCAACTTTTGGAAAAATCGAAAAAAGCGTTTATCGATAATATCTCGATAACGCGTCGATAGAATTTTTTTATATGGCGATTTTCGTGATCAGCGGGTCAATTTACTTTAGAAAAAGTTGGTTTGGTTCAATGGGGGAAAATCGACTCTCATTTTGTCGAGCAGTGTATTACTACAGTAATGGGTCCAGGAGGTGCGTTTCGCCCTCCTGGTGGCTTCCCTCTTATAAGTACGTAACTTTTGTATATATAACTCTCTAAGCGGTTGTTTGGTCATTATATTTGGCTAGGTTAAATGTATGTCGACATTCCTTTCGGAGCTTATCTAGCTCTCCAGACCACCAAGGTGGTTTAAAGGTGGATTTTATTTTTCTGAGGGGGCAGGCCCTATTGAACGAGTCCGTATACGCGAAGGTAAGCGTATCGACAAGTTCATCTATCTGTTTCCCCGTACTTGGTGTGTATGGTGGGGATGGTCCAAAGCTTTTTAGAGAGAAGTTTGTTGTGTACTTCCCAATTGGTCTTTTTGGGCCCTGTATCCTTTTGGGTGAGGACACTTATTTGTTAGTACGACCTCTATGTATCGATGATCCAGAGAAGGAGTGCTCTGGGGGAGCACCTTCCATGATATCAATTGGTCATAGATGTCTTCGGAGATGAGGTTGTATCTAAAACCTCTCTTCTATTTTGATAACAAAGGTGGGGGTCATTCCCTTTATTGGCGACATGCAAGTCTGTCTGTAATAGGTAGTTGTACAGCGACTCACCGCGCTCATTTATATCTGAGCTGCCCCATTGTGTGGTGTGCGTTGGCATCGCCACCTAAAATAAGGCTTGTGTGTGTGACTGCAGCTTCCAGTTAGGTCCCGGAATATTTTGGTGGTGGAGGGCCTCAGTGTCGTGAGCCAGATAAAAGGAGGCCAGCCTGATTGTGGAACTCCCAGTTCCAGGCTGACTGTAGTGATGTCACCATCACTAAATTGAGGAAGAAATAGTGTTTTAAAAATGTATTTTGGTTAAAATACAAGTACGAATTTTTCCCTTTACCCTTGGTATGGTAAAGGGTTGTATTTGTCAACTGTGTCATTGATTCTGTCACCAGAAATCCATGGCTCTTGAACAAAAATATCTACTTCTGCCTGAGGTTAGGCGAAGTAAAAGTTCAGCGGTTAAGCGCTTTGGAGTGATGCAGGTTTATTTGTAGAACCTGCATCAAATAATAATATTTTGACTAAAGCTTTATTTCTGGTTTTAGCCATTTGAACCTCCAGACACCCACTTTCCACAAACCCTATATTTTTTTGCTTCCGTTTTGGGTGTAACAAAAAACAGAGCGAAACGGTAAGAACTCGAATCCAGCGGGGTTCCGGCTGTAAACGGCCAAAATCACAACTAAAATCTCTAGCTAAAAAGTGTCAGCACTAATTGTCAGCGCGAACACTTTTTTTTCAAAGTTTAGCGTACGCTTTGTGAGCGTAATGAAATGACGGTAACCGGGGTGGAGCTTACGTCGTCAGCCAAAAACCACTGAATTTATAATTAAATAATAGCAGTGGCTAATGGCTAAAATGTTTATTATTCACAATGCAAAATTACTTGCGTGAAAACCTCTGTGATGCTCTGCACGCCACTGTGCGGGTGTGGGAGGATCACTTAGTGGGTGGGCAAACAGGTGCAGCACCTGACTTCTGGCGCAGGCGGCTGCTGGCGGCAACAAATTCGTTTTGCAAATCGGCAACTCAATCTCGACGGGGCACCCTGCTGAAACACAATTGTCACGGGCGAAAACGCTTGACAACTTTTTGTTGCCCGCCGAACGATTTTATAATATAAATTTTGATTAATACGCGGAGCGCCAAAACAAAAACAAACCGCACGATCAGTGTGACCAGAGATAATTTGATAATTCAAGAAGATCTAAAAATATTATTGAGTTTTTTCCCACCATTCCAATATGTCATAGAAGGAAGCATCTCCGACCGCATAAAGTATATATATTCCTGATCAGCATGACGAGCTGAGTTGATATAGCCATGCCCGTCTGTCCGTCCGTCCTTCTGTTTATATGCAATCTCCTCCGCATGTACAAGTTTAACCAAACGTTGCATCATCGCCTTGTACAAATACGCTGGACATTTGTGGACCATTGCACACTGGCCGGAATTGCCAAAATTTTGTCATAAACTCAAAAAGTAAATGTTGGAATATTGGAAAAAAGCTTAATTCCTCTGAAAGAGTATAGAACCATGAACTCTAATTGCTGGTTCAAAACATTTTTGTGCATCCCTGGAATTTTGGCACGGCCCTGAAAATAAGTTTTTTTTCAACCAAAATTTTATTGCTCCGGTGCCACGGCACGACCTGTTCTTTCAAAATTAAAAACAGCTATAAATGTATAGAGCAATTAATGTTTTGAAATGCCAAAATGTTGCAAAAGGCATGTAAATTACAAGAAAATAAAGAAATTGGGTGCTTTTTTATGTTGTGCCTTTGTTTTTATGTGAGGTTGCTGTGGTATTTTTTAGGCGAATCTAAACTAAATGTCACTTGTACCGTGGAGTAAAAGTGGGCAGCTCCTCGTTGCTTCTCGCAACTAAAGATGCAATTGTGTCCATTAAAATGTATATGACTTGGTGTAATTAATACATTTTGCTCGTTTTTGCTCGTTTTCGAAATATTTGATATTGTTGCAGACGGGAACAGTGTATTTTATTATTTTTGGCTTAATTTGCAAAAAAAAATATTAAGAAAATCGACGAATCCCGACTTTAAGATACTCTGTACCTGCGACGGAGAATGCCTAGAGTGAATTTTGCTGCTGCAGCAACACCAGAACGCAACGGAGCTGCAGCGCTGCGACATTGAAATTTCTTTTTCTTATAACTTTACTATCGATTGTCCGATCTTTACCATTCCTTTGGCAGATTGATAAGTAATGTTGATTACTAAATATGTCTAAAAGGTTCGAACCATATATCTTCAAAATTGTGGGAGATATGACGTTTTTTCAAAATTGCGGGGGCGGGAGGGGGCGTGGCAAAAATTGAAAGTAAATTTAATCTGCCTGTGAGTATAAGAAGATTATGTCCCGTACATGTCAAACCTCTATCTCTTACCATCTCTGAGATCTGTGCGCTCATAGGAACAGAGTTGTATGGGCGGTACTAGTGGGCGTGGTCGGACCGGTCCAAAATTTTGCTCGTTTCTTATTTATGCCATTACTATTAAATGTTCCAAGTTTCAGCCCTCTAACTGGGTCGGTCTAGTTTATGCCAAAATTTTGGACATTCCGGCCACTGTGCATTGTTATATTTCTATGTTTTTTTTTTTTTTCAGAAGTCATAAATAACCGAAGTTTGAAGTTGATAAGATGTCCTCTGGCATTTGGTCAGCCGAGGAGGAGAGAAGCGGCCGGGGGGAGTTGCCTTTCCTCAAATTATAAAGTAAAGGAGAGTATCGGTTGTGGACACGCTCCGATTGTGGACACCCAGTCTAGTTTTTGTGAGGTAACAGATGCCGCCAAATTTGTTTGTGCGGAAAATTTTTTTTTTTTTGTTTATTTTTTTTTTAAATGTATGTGCGTTTATTTCAATGATAAAGTAGAATTTTCCGAAAATATCAAAGAGAGTTGAAACAAAAATATTAGTTCTCCACAAAACTTCTCAAAAAAGACATTTTTTTCAGACCTAGGCTCAAATTATTAAAAATCTCGTGTTCAGCTCACGAAAATCATAAAGAATCACCACCAACCCTTCAATATACTGGAAAAACTCTAATTTTGTTGCCTTGTGTTATTAAAGGCTCCATATTCATTTCGATTTCGGCTGAGTGGGTGGACACTGCAAACTATTTTAACGACATTGAGCGTTGCTCTTGTAGGAAACTATTCTTTGTTTGAATCCATCACTCTTACACTCGCTGCTCTCAAGGAATTGCGCTTAAAACAATCTCTCTGAGTTGCATGCTCTCACTACTGGCCTGTCCTTGTATTATTATCGCATAATAATTGCATTGCTCATAGCCAGAAATATTATCGCTTCTCGTGCGCACTCTGACATTAGCCTTAGTGTATCGCTAGAGCATCCTTTAAGATGCAAAGAGTTTTCGGAAATTGCCTCTAATAATACTGGTGACATCATAAAGAGTCTTAATAGCTCTACTAATGTGACTAACCGTAAAAGTTGTGAGACTGTAGTAACAGGGAGAAGGAAACATTTCCGACCCTATAAAGTATATATATTCTTGATCAGCATCAACAGCCGAGTGATTTGCATGTCCGTCTGTCCGTCCGTCCGTCTGTCCGCTGTCTTTCTGTCGTCTGTCTGTATGAACGCGTCGATCTCAGAGAGATAAGAGATAGAGGTTTGACATGTATGGGACAAATGCTTTTTTATCTGTACGCAGATCAAGTTTGTTTCAAATTTTGGCCACGCCCCCTCCCGCCCCCGAATTTGGAAAAACGTTTTATCTCCCACAGTTTTGAAGATAGACGATTCGTACCCTTCTAGAGATAGTTAGTAATTAGCAAAAGAATCGATTTGAAAAAGATAAAATTGGATGAACGGTTCAAGTTATGAGCAAAAAGCGAACAAACCCCCCGCCACCACCCCACCCACCCTAAAAAAATGTTAACTTCGTGGTCACCCTATCAGGAGCCTAATCGGTTATCGGTTATCGAAGTCTTACCCTCGTTGTCAATTGTACGGGTATTGCCCGGTCTTACTTGTTTATCTACTCAAATGTGAATTCAGACAAGTAAAATCACAGCGTAAGCCGATGTCTCTTCGTACGTTAACAGAATCAAGCTTGGACTCAAGTCCTTTAATATTCAACCGTAAGGTTACTCTTTTCCCCATTCTGCTTTAGGATTTTAGTTTATAACTTCAAGTCTACATTAAAACTTTGTTAACCTTTCAGAGAGGGTTCATTGAACTGAAATTTCGCACATACTTAACAAATGTTGATGTTATTTGTATTAACTTTCCACTTATCATTTTTTAGTTTATGTGAAAAAACAACAATCGATGGCCCAACGTTTGCATCTAACTGTAATCCTAACCACCAAAATAGCCAGCCAAGTTTACCCAGCCCCAAAACATAGGCACATACACACCAGTTGCCAAATGTGACACACTCGTTTGACAAATTAACATAAACGAAAACGTGAAATTGCCCATTAAACTGATGTTCTTATTCAGCGCTCGGAAATTCTCACATATAAATTGCATGGAATTAAAGCAAAAGCAAGTGTAGCGGGTGCGGAGCAAAAAACCCAAATGCGAAAGTAAATGAATGCACGTTTCGTATGCGCACATCGTTCTGGACTTTCTCTTTTCAAAAGCATGTAAATAACATTTTTATTATATTTATAACATTTATGTAAAGTTCCCGCACAAAGGGGTGGTTAGGGGGAGCGGCTGGCAGGTGTGACACTTTATATTTTTTTTTCGTATTACTGACCCACTTATCACGCGGTGCGGCACCAGAATGAAGTGTGCCAGCTCTGCCAAGGTTCCTGACAAAACACAACTCTCACCCTATCCTACCCACACACTCGCAGCCAAGAGCAACGGCAACTGTGCAAATATTTTTATGCTCACATAAAACAATGGACAGGCGGCCGACGCGACGGGTATTATTAACAAGCTCCCAGGGCACAAAAGAATCGGGCCCACATTTCGTAGGCGATGAAATTGTCAGCGAATGTGAAATTTGAAATAAAATGATGAATTTATGTGAGGCGGCCGCCAAACGTGCGAGAATTTCGAAATTCGATGCGTACACAACATCTCGTCGAGTGTTTTCGGTTGCCAGGCGGGGCAATGCATCTTATGGATGCCACTCGTTGAGGTGTGAACGACCAAATGATGCAAATAAAAGAACAAGCGCGTACGGGCCGGAAGCACAGCGCAAAAATTCTTCCCCAACATTGACTTAACCCCAATTGGTGGTGCGTCAGACTGAGAGGACGACAGCGAGGCTCAAGTGCATTTACAGTTATTGGGGGCACAATCAAGTGGCAGTGGCCCAAAAAACTTAAAGACATAAGACTGCTATATGCAAATACTGACAAAATATATCCCTTAGCTGACAGAGATGCAAATCAGCTTGCGATGGATTACACAATCCGGTATCACTCCGCCTTGGCTTGTTGTTGGCGGCTGGTAACGAGCTGCTTGCGTAGCCGCTGTGCCAACAATAACAAAAATTCTCAGCTTCAGCTCAAGTGCTCCGCAGCTGTGAGGATGGCGATGAAATGACAATTTCATAAGTGAATCCCAAGCGCAAATTGATTCCGATTCCGCACACTGACTGTGGAAATTAATTACGTCCACTGCACCAGCTACTTATCCACAACTTGCGTCGGGCAATTAGAACCTTACTCAGCTCCTCGACTCAATTAAGTTTTTGCGCTGCTCATGAGCTGCATAAATCAACTTAAATTGTTATGGCTTTTAATATCAAGTATACGCTGGGTGCGAGCTCCATTCCGGGCTGCCATTTGCATGCCAACGCTGACGCTTTCCAAGATTTATTAGAGCATTTGACTTGATTTAGCTTGTTGATGTTTTTGCAGGAACAAAACTTATGGCCGAGCATTATGGCCACAAAATGGACAGCGCAGCTGAAGCTGGACCCGGGCATATGTCGAGGTGTGTGCTGATGTGCATCATCAATTACTTTGATATGCGTTTCAGTTGGTTTTTAGAAAAATTTGATTTGCCCTACGATAAGTGTCTCATTCCCAGGATTGTAGGTATTGGATTACAGCTACTGGCATTAAAATCTACAAGTTTATCGAAATGATAATCAATTTTTAGTTAATATTAGAAACAGGCGGACAAGTCAGCTTGTCCTGCTGAATAAGATTATGTAGCAAGTAGATATGAACACGATTACTCGATTAAACCGTACAGAATCAATGTGATTAAATTGAAAGTCGAGATATGCAGGTGGAGGCTAATTTCATAAAGTATTTCAAATGGCTCTCGATTAGAGAAAAAAGATGTACACTAGGAAAAAAAACACCAAATAATTACCAAGATAATAGTCTCGAAATAGAGACAAAATGGTGTTAAAGTCTCCAGAGACGAGATAATCTAAATTAAAAATTTAAATCTTAGTCAAAAAGGTCGACCGACCCGACTCCGAAATACCCTGTACAATTGTAACACGCATACAAACACACTCACATACACAAACGCACACACTCGCGTACAAACACACATGCGCGCGCACACTGACTCTGAAAGCAAAAGTGTTTCGTGCATAACTTTGGTGTTTTCGCTCGGATCTTATTCCGCTTTTCAGATTAGATAGATACAAGTCCCAAGATAATACGGCGCCAGTGCCCAAATGCCAACAGATTGAGAACCATCATTAATAAAGATGTATTGCTACTCGCATATGCCGATGATATTGGCTTTATCGGCAAAAGCGAACTGGCGCACAGGTTTTTTTTTTTACTTTTTTTGGCATAAACCCCAAACATTTTTTTTTTTCAGATACCAAATATTAACTGGTTTTTTAATATTTCCATACTCATATTAGCTTAAATAAAAACTGTATTCAAACCTAGTGGCAACACTGTTGTTTTGACGGGCGGTTGAAGTCAGCTGTTTGTGTACCACGTGTTTTTTGTGAAATTGGCAGCAAATATTAGCCATCTTTGAGTGCGTCTGTTCAAAAAGTTAGAAGCAAAATAAAAAATGTAAAAAAGCAAACTGTTAGTTTAGGTATGTTAAATTAAGATTTGATAACTAGTTTGTCATTGTTCTGTGCTTTTGCCCAATTGGGCCGTGTGTTGTTTGTGTGTAATTTTAGGTTGACCCCAACAAGTGTAACAGTGTTTCGTGGAATAAAAGTTGTACATGGCAAAGTTTTAAATGCAAAGTTATTAACCAAAGATAGTAGATTAATTAGTAACTAACACATCTTGCTACAACGTGCGACTTTTCGAGAAAATCGGCTTTATTGTAGCTTAATTTTGCTTAAGTTGAACATATTACTCGAAAGTGAGAGATAAAAAAAATGTTCGCTTGGTAGCGTCAAACTCAAAAAAGTTTTTAAGTCGTATTTAGAGCTAAAAATAAAAGTAAAGGTAAAACTGGCTATACAGCTCCTCAACGGGGCCAAGTCAAGCTTCTCTCAATCTCTTGGCGTGTGTGCTTTAAATTTTTCGCACAAGAGAAAGGGGCCTACAGTTTAACGCCGGATCCGAACGGCAGCTGGCGCCAATAGCTGGGTGAAGGTGACCGTATGTGTAAAAGCTATTCTTCCAAAGAAAGAAAAAAACTTTTATTATTAGATGTTCAGAGGCGGGATCGAACCCACGACCTCCCGCCCAGCAGTCCAGCACACTAACCACTGGGCCACAGACGGCCACGAAAAATAAAAGTAACAGCGTAAAATACAACAAAGTTGGAGCAAATCAGACAGATCAGGGTATGGCAGCTATATGAAATAGTATGCCGAATTGAACCATATTTGATAAGTCGCTAAAGAAGCTTAACATACGCGCTCAAACCGAATTTCAGTTCAATATGTTTAAAACCAACGAAGTTGGTGCATATCGGCCAGATCGGTGATATGGCAGCTATATCAAATATAAGTCCAAACCTAACAAGATTTTCTAAGCAAAGTTAAAGCAAATCGGTCAGATCGGTTATATGGCAGCTATATGAAATATTGGTGTAAATTGAGTAAAATTTTATATGCTAGAGTTAATGGCAAAACTAGAGTTAATGCCAAAAAAGGGCAAAAAAAACCACTGTGTGGCGGTAAGAAGGGCGTTTTCAGAGGTCGTGAGGAAGTCTCAACTGATAGGCTTAGCGGTTAACGAGGACAAGTCGAAGTACCTCGTATCTGCGGAAAGGAAGTCTACGGCTCTTGTACAATCTGTTACAATGGGAAAGTAAAACAACAACATTATCCTGGAAATCCGACGAAGAATCACTCTTGCAAACCGGGCTCAGTACCGTCTCTCGAAGAACGAAAATGAGGCGGCGATGGCGAAAGTTCTTCTTTCGAGCGAAAGTTTTTTTTGGAGGATTTATGGGAATTTGAAAGTTGGCATCCGAAACAATGATGAACTGTATGAGCTCTGTGGGGACACTAGTCTAGTCAAGCGCATAAAGCAACAGCGGCTGCGCTGGCTGGAACATGTTACCCGTATGGTTGAACAAGCTCTAGCAAAAATGGTCTACAAGAGGAATGCGAAAGAACTGGGACAAGGCAAAGTGGGACAAGCCCCTCTAAGATGGGACGACCAGATGCAGGAATACATTTTCAAGCTTGGTGTGAACAACTGGTGCCAGCTCGCTGTTGTGATGTAAACATCGGGCCAATAAAGAAAAAAAAAAGAGGAGGATTTTTAAAATTTATTTTCTAATTTCTAATTAATTTTTTTTTTTTGTTATGGGGATAACAGGGTTTTTCTTCTTCCCTGTTGTTGTTCCTCTCCTTCTTTTTTTTTTTTTTTTTTTTTGCTGGCTAAAGGTTAGTGGTTAATTATAATTCAATATAATCAACACAAATTAACTGAGATTAATTACAACATTTTGGAATACATCGAGATTAACAATATCTTCTCTTCATCGCACTTGTTTGCTGTTCACGCTTCAAACAACCTACCAGTTAGCTATTCAATCTACTTCTTCTTCTTCTTCTTGATTGGCCCGATGCATGCATCACAACCGTTCGACGGTCTCGGCCGCTGCCAACAATGTCCGCCAGTCGCTTCTGCTCCGTGCGAGCTGGGACCAATTGGTCAAACCAAGCTTGGCAAGGTCTGCCCGAACCTGGTCATCCCATCTCAGTCGAGGTCTCCCCCGCCTGCCTCTTCCTCCGTATTCAGCCGCCTTCGAATAATAAGCTTTCCTTACTGGAGCTTCTTCGTCCATCCTGGTGACATGTCCTAACCAGCGCAGCCGCTGTTGCTTTATGCGCTTGACCAGACAGGTGTCCCCATAGAGCTCATACAGTTCGTCATTATTTCGAATGCGGAAAACATCGCCAACTTTTAAAGGTCCATAAATCCTCCGAAGAATCTTTCGTTCAAACACGCCAATCGCCGCTTCATCCGCTGCTGTCATTGTCCATGCTTCTGCGCCGTATTGCAGGACTGGGATGATAAGCGACTTGTATAGGGCTAATTTTGTTCTTCGCTTGAGGTCTCTGCTCTTGAGCTCTCTACTTAGCCCGTAGAAGCATCGGTTTGCAAGAGTGATCCTTCGTCGGATTTCCAGACTGATGTTGTTGTCGCTGGTTATCGTCGTTCCGAGGTAAACAAAATCCTCAACAACTTTAAAGTTGTATTCTCCCATTGTAACAAATTGTCCAAGACGCAAGGACTTTTTGTCCGCGGATACAAGGTATTTCGTCTTGTCCTCATTCACCGCTAGACCCATCAGTTCCGACTGCCTCTCAATCTCTGAAAACGCCCTGCTTACCGCCCGTTCGTTTTTGCCGATGATGTCGATATCATCGGCATATGCGCATTAGATCTTTATAAATAAAGGCGCCCGTTCTGTTGGCATGTGGGCACCGGCGCAGTATATATTCCATCAGTAGATTGAAGAAGTCGCACGATAAGGTATCGCCCTGCCTAAAACCTCTCTTGGTATCAAATGGTTCGGAAAGGTTCTTTCCTATTTTGACGGAGCTTTGTGTACTTCTCAACGTCATCATGCAAAGACGGACGTACTTTGCTGGTATACCAAGGGTAGACAAGGCTTCAAAAAACCTTGACCTTATCGGCGTGTCGAAGGCTGATTTATAATCAACGAATAGATGGTGTGTGTTGATGCCTCTCTCATAGGTCTTCTCCAGGATTTGTCGTAATGTGAATATCTGGTCTGTGGTGGATTTACCAGGTCTAAAGCCACACTGATAAGGTCCAATCAGTGTGTTAATAAGCGGCTTAAGACGTTCACAAATAATGCGCGACAGAACCTTATATGCAATGGGAAGGAGACTGATCCCGCGGTAGTTGGCGCAAACTGCAGGGTCTCCTTTTTTTAAAGATTGGGCATAGAACACTTAAATTCCAATCGTCGGGCATGCTTTCGTCAACCCATATACGGCAAAGAAGTTGGTGCATGCACCTTACCAATTCTTCCCCTCCAGCCTTGAACAATTCAGCGGGCAGCTCATCAGCGCCAGGTGATTTATTGTTCTTTAGCCTTTGTATGGCTAAGCAGACTTCCTGTTGGGTCGGCGGGTCTATCTCTATGTTGTCGATTGGTGGCATCGCTACTTCTCTAGAGGCGGCATCATGTTCGTCATCGCCTCCCAGTAGGTTGGAGAAGTAGCTTCTCCATTTGTTAAGCGCCACTTGCGGATCGGTGACCAGATTCCCGTGTTCGTCTTTGCATTGTGCGACTCTGGGCTTAAAACCTTCTGTTAATTGCTTAATTTTTTGGTAAAATTTTCGAGTCTCACTCATGCCGAATAACATCTCGACTTCCTCGCGCATGCGCCTTTTCCTGCTCGCTCTTTTTCCTTCTAAAGAGGCGCTTCCGCTCTTTCTTTTTCTCCCGATATCGCTCCTTAACAGCCCGCGTTGCTCCCGACTGCAGAGTTCTCCTGTAGGCTGCGTCTTTTCTGCAGTAGCAAGTCGGCACTCCTCATCGTACCAAGTCCGACTTCGAGGGGACCCGGGCCCCCCAGTATCTCCTTGGCAGCCGTACTCATGGAGTGTGATATACGATTCCACTGTTCGCATATATCGGAAGAAGATGGGGAGGTTTCAATCTACTTCAGTCAGCGAATAAAGACATGGGGATATTGGAGAATGGGAATATTCGAGAACAAGGATCGTTTTACGGATATGCCATTTAAATATTGAATTAAAATTAAACACTGACCTTGAGCCAGCCAAATGCAAACTTTCCCCAACAACAAATCGATATAAGCCCATATACATATAAAAATAATACATATATGCACAAATTTGGGGCTCTATCTGTCGTAGGATCTGAGATTGCATCTCATATTCTGGCAACACAGGTTAGATGAGAAAGCAGTGGGTAGCAGTTGGTAGCCCAATTGATGAATTCATTTATATCTGCACATAGCGGTAGGACATCCTCATACCCTTTCAATCTCCGACCGTCGAAAATAATCGTCGAAATGATCGACCATTTAGAACCAGACATGTGGATCAACATGTATTTATATTAACTAGGACAAGTACCTTTTTGGATAATCTGTCCGAAATCGTCGGCGATTGTGCTTCATTTCAAAAGTAAGTTAATTGATGCATTCATTCAATTGGATTCATTCATCCACTTCGAAAATCATAAAAAATTATCTCACTAATATGTTAACAAGTTAATTACATTTTATGGCTGAGATGCAATAAACGAGAGCGTAAGTTAAAGTCGGCCATACCGGTTACTAAGTGGGGAAAGTATATCACTTAAAATGGTATTAAAAGAATGCATTTTAAGAAAACAGACTGAGCAAGTATTGAGAGCAGCAATGATCCTATATGACAACATTCGAATTTGTTGGCCTACTTTTGCGCTTAAGGATATTTCATTATATTAGAATCAGCTGATAGTTAAGACAAAGATTTATGCAGGGACATTTCAAATAAGTTATCTGTAGGAGTATTATAAAGCTTATTTGATTATGGTTATATGAAAATATTTGACTTATTTCAATTATAAAATTATAATCAAGCTCAATGATGGGCTTTCCAGTGGTTCGCAAACCGAAAAGCGGAAAGCTATTAAAAAGCATTTGTTAGCTTCATCTGTTTCTGTCTTTGTCTGTCAGCTCAGGCTATTGACACTATTCAATGTAGATAATCGAACGAAAATTAGTTTCCAACTTGTTCTCTGCAGCTAAGCTACCCTTGACGAACTAAGATTATCTTCCAGTACTGTATAACCTGCTAACCCTTCCATCCCACCTTTCTCTCTCGAAATAAATTAATAAATTGAACGGCATACGTCTTGGGCTGTGGCCCTTTCGCTTTTGATTTTGCCACAAATTAATGAGGCTTAATATCAAAGGTTGGCCACAATCCCAAAGTTGATGTCTGTCGCCGACACAACACACTAATCCCTGCATGAAACCATTAGGGTCATTTCATATGATGTGCTCTTTTTTTTCTTGTCTTCGCTCTGTAGCTGGTAATGTTTGTGTCTTGTAAGTTGTCACGGCGGGACAAAAACTCGACCAAATGCAGCGTCATTCATCACAAGACAAAACAAAACCTGAGAGCCAGGACAACGTTGGTTTCTGCACTTAAATGCCGAGCAACGAACCCAGACAAAAAAGGCAGCCCTTTTGTTTTTGCCACAGCACATCCAGAATCCAGCATTCAGCATCCGACATCCGCATCCCCCCACCTCGCCGGCTCACTTAAGGCGCAGACAACAAAAAACATTTTGTTTATGCGCCCCAGCAAAACTGTTAAAAAATTAAAATGCTGCTTAACAACTTTGCCGCATGATAAATGAGCGCAAATACACCCAAAAGGTGCACCCCAACCCCTTGCCGACATCCACTCCCCTGCCTACCTGTTCCCATTGTTTATGGCCCTTTGTGAGTGTGGGCGTTCGCAGGGGGATGAATCGGGAATCGTGGCATATTTAAGGCTAAAGTGTCATCGTAATTAACAAACAACAAACCGAAAAGAACATTCAACCGTTTAAGTGTAGCTGAGGGCGCATATGCAAATTGATTTTAATAATAAACTCGGTGCATAAGTTGAAACAACAATTCCGGAGAAATGTGCCACATACGTGTGGTGTTGACATAAAGATGCCAATTTAACGCCAAATGTTTTCAGAGTTGATCAAAAGGAAAACAAACAAACATGATTATTAAATATGATGTCGACATATCAGTGTGCAACTCGCGTCTGGCCTGAAGGCAGTGCCACAAAAATAACACACAAACAACTTTTAATTAATTTAAAATTAACCGCTCCACAAAAAGGAAAACACAAAAATTAAACAGCCAGCAAACAAACAGGAAAATAATGTCTGGCCAGTCCGCAGGCAGCTTAATGCTGATGTGATTGCTGTGTCATTAACATTAAAAAGGGGGCGTGCTCGTCACACACACACGCACACACACCCGCACTGGCCATAACTTATGATAATGGCTCATTTTGTATTTTGTCCGGTCGCTTAAATTAATTTAATTTTTGTCATTTTCGCACAAATAAAGTCGAATAGGAGGCCAGCGGGAAAGTACGTAAATGTATGTAAATTATCAAACGTTTACGCATTTTACACACTCGAGTCATTTGCAGCACAAAGAACCATGAATAATGACAACGAAAACAACTGAATTACATCGCAGAAAGTCGGCTGACGAGAATGCTCAAATTGTGCGAGAAGAACTGAGTGAATGGGAAAGGTGGGGAGACATTTTAAAATTGATGTCAGAAGAACAAGTTTATAAAAAAAACTCTTCTAAAAATCAGAAAAGGAGGCTTTTTCCAAAATTTAAGCAAAAAATTTCGATTTAACAAAACTAGCCAAAGTATATTTTTTTACTTATAGCTCTAGAGCCAGTAACTAAGATTTTTAACAAAAAAATAATTATTTAACAAATGTATTTCATTCTTAGGAAATAAGTATATGTGCATTTTATATAGTTCTTAAAATTTTGTATTAAGTTCAAACTTTTGATCAACTTTAATAGTTAATGTGCTTTCCTTTTGCCTCTAAGACTTTTGGTTTGGCATGGAAGCTGCCAGATTTTGGAGAGTTTCATTGCTTATTAACTCCCATTCTGCAAGCAAAGCGTACTTTAAATGCTTAATTAAGTCGAACTGCCTCCCACCTTTATAAATCCTGGCTGAGAGGATACCCCAGAGGTCCTCAATTGGGTTCAAGTCAGGACTGATAGCCGGCCACTCCAGTACAGGTATTTTTCTTGAAGAAAAATAAGCCTTTGTGGCTTTTGATGTGTGGATTGGAGCGTTGTCCTGTTGAAAAATCCATCTATCTTCGTAAAGATCGTCTGCAAAATCTATTAATTCACTCTCCAGCAATTGAATATAGATTTCTGAGTTTGTTCTTATTGGGATAAAACATAGCCGAGACTTTCTTGCATATCCGAAACAGGCCCAAATCATCAGTGATCCACCGCCGTGATTCCTCTTATGGCGAGTTTCTCTTGGTTTTCTTAAGTCACGCCAATACTTATGACAGCCATCAGGACCATCAAGATTAACCTTTTTTTCATCCGAAAAAATAACGTTTCGGAATTCTTCGGTCCAAAATTTGTACCTGTCAGCAAACGCCAAACGAGCTTAGATGTGCAATGTCAGACAGCCACCCGGGAACTATGTTTAAGGTTACAATTTTCAGTTAAAATTTGATGGATCCGTCTTCTACCGACATTGAGCTCTAAATGACGTTTAATGCCTGTACAAGACATTTGATTGTTTACAGCCAGGCGCTTAATCTCACGCTTGCACCTATCGTCGATGTGGCTCCGTCTGCCACTGCGTTTAATCTGACCATGGGAGCTTGGATTTTTTAAGAAATTAGCTATCGTATTTCTGTGTCGAGACACTCTGGAAGCTATTTCAGTGATGGTAGCCCCACCTTCGTTCAATCCTTGGATTCGTCCGCGTTCCTCTGCTGATAAATGTGTTCCACGCGGCATTCTTAGGAAAATATTGCACTGAGGTACAAAATTATATAAAATTGACACAAAAACCAGTTCATTCCATTTACAGTATCAAAAACAAGTAAGACCGTTGCAGTCGAGTTTTCCCGACTGCAAAATACCCTGTACAATTGACAAACACAAACACGCGCACGCAAACACACACGAGCGCGCTAGCAGCAAACAGTGCGCAATAAGCACAGCGTGGGGGGTCAAAATTTGTTTCGTGAATAACTTCGGTGTTTTCGCTTAGATTTCAATGTGCGTTTCAGAATAGATAGATATACGGCCAAAGATCAAATATGCTAAGCCACTATATTGTAACTTTAAAATTGTAGCTCTGACAGATTTTTGCGGTTTAAGGGGGGGGGGAAATTTTGCAAATCTGAAACAAACTCGATCAGGGTACGGTATCCACCTATGTTCATGCAAAAATTTGGGTCTCTATCTCTTATAGTCTCTGAGATCGACGCGTTCATACAGACAGACGGACATGGCTAAATCGACTCGGCTGTTGATGCTGATCAAGAATATACACTCTTGCCCAAAATTATACGACACCATGAATATTTTAGTTTCGACCCTCGTAGGAGAACGGGAAAGCATAATACAATGAAATCAAGTATGCAGAATTAAAGCTTAATGAATTCTGCTTAAAATCTGATATTCTTATCTCTGATTGCATATCGCGTTTACAAGTAGCGGTTAAAAAAGCAAAAAGTTCGATTTTTGTCATGTCGGCAAGTGTATCAAAATTATACGATATATTTCAAATATTGCGGCTGGAAAGAAAGATTTGGTTTCAATTAATATTTTTTATATTGTAATTGTAATAAAATGCAGCGTGGGCGTGGGCAGCGTGTTATCCGACGAGGAAAAGGGAAGGATAAGAGCCTACAAAGATGTTGGCTTTAATGTAAGCGAAATATCGCGGAAAATCGGTCGAACACGTTGTGTTATCACCAAATTTTTGAACAATCCGGATGAATATGGTGTGAAGCATAGCTCTGGAAAAAAACCCAAGTAGTCTGACCGCGAACAAGTTGCATAATACTTAAAGCTAGTGAAGCTCACCTTGCCGCATGTTGCTGTACGCCTGTGTCACGGATGATTGTTTGGCGGACGCTGCAATCATCGGGTGCATTGTCAGTGAAGTCTTCAAAAACGTTCCGTTCTTAAAGCCGCACCACAAAACAGCACGACTTCAATTTGTGGATATAAAACTTGGAGAGAAACTGGGCCTCGGTATAAAATTTTAGCCTTATTTTGTTAAAACAGCTTTGTTCAATATTTATCATTTAGATAACATTAACAAAATTTTGTCCTGACGTCCCAGATGGGTTTCGGCACTATTGTATAGATTTGAGTAAGGATCCACTTATGTTTTCCTAACGCAATTACGGAGGCGGATCCGCAATAGGTTGGGGAGCCTTTTATGCGTCTGGAACGCTTGATCTATGATTCACAAGCGGCAGGATGAACAGTGCAGAATACAAAAAAGTATTGGAGGATCTTCTTCTGCCATTTTATGAAAAAAAATGGAAAGAGATATTGTTTTTCCGCAAGATATTGCATCTATTCACAAGAGTAGAGAGACCCAGCCCTTTATAAGTGATCACCAAATAAATGTTTTGGATTGGCCAGCACGCTCCCCTGACCTAAACTCAATTGAGAACATTGTAGGTATCTTAGTCAGGCGTGTTTACACCAATAAAAACAAATTTGAGAATATCGAAAGACTCAAAAGCGAAATTTTGGCCCAATGGTCTCTTTTAGACCAAAATTTACTTACTTTAGTGAATTCAATGCCTAAGAGACTTTTCGAGGTAGCAAAGGCTCAAGGTGGCTCTATTAATTATTAAATGTTGTTTATATACCATTCTAAGAATAAAATTTTAACTAAATCCAACATATTGACATATGTCATATAATTTTGATACTTTCTCAACCGCTACTTGAAATCGCGAGATGCAATCAGAGATAAGAATATGAGATTTTAAGCAGAATTTATTAAGCTTTCACTCTGCATACCTGATTTCGTTGTATTTAGCTTTCCCATTCTCCTACGAGGGTCGAAACTAAAATTTCCATGGTGTCGTATAATTTTAGGCAGGAGTGTATATACTTTATAGGGTCGGAAATGTTTCCTTCTCCCTGTTACATATGTACATTTGCACAACTTCATGATCCCTTTTTACCCATTTTTAATGGATACAGGGTATAACAACAGGATTCTGTAACAATCACAAAATTTCTGTTACCCCACAGAAAATTATCTGACCCGGCGGACTGTGTTCTGCCATATAAATTGTTTCTAGTCTATAAATATAAAAATCTCATGCCTTTTCCCAGGTTACGACTTTGCTGCTGGGCTTACCTCCAATTCCCACCCACTTCCTAGCTACTTCCACCCACTTCTTGCCCACATCCCATGCACTTGTGTTGCTGCATTTTTGTTTACGGCCCAAATAGCCACCCCTACGTGTTGTAGGCATCGTTTTCTGCAACTCAACTCCCCTCCCTAATTTCCAAAAAAAACAGCACCTGCTTGTGGAAGCCGGCTAATAGACTGTCAATTGGTTTTCTTGAATTTGTTCTCTTGTCAAGTAGCCGTGCCCTGATCCTCAGAGCCGACAGAACTTAAGTACATCTTTTTTATTGACCTCGATTGATGCTATTAAACTATAAAAGTTAAAATAAATCTCAGTACCAAAATCGGAACAATATTTCGTTTCTATCGGGGTGCCACAGAAACCTCTTCCAACCAAATTCCAACCGAGTTCCAATTCTTAGGTGCCACAGAAATTTCTTTTGGTTGGTTTTAAACCTCTAATGTTTTGTTGGGAGATTTTGCATAGCTCTTTTCTCACTAGCGCCTTTTGTCGAAGTGGCGCCCTCTACATGACAGCTAGCGGATTAAGGGATGGAAACTAACACCTCATGTTTGGCGCCAACAAATTTTTAAATTTTGCATTATATTGGTGGAGAATGCGACTTAAAATTGAATTATTATTTAAAAATGCATCATAAAACATATAACACAATCAAAAAATTTCAGTTAATCATTAAATGACCCCACATCTAAAATAAGGGAAATTTTTTATCGAGAGATTCAGCCCTGTTTTTAGAGATGGAACATCGATTGGAACATCTGGTGCTCCAACTAGATTTTCTAATTAGAAAATGAAATCCAACAAATTTTTCGAGAGACTTACAAACCAACCTTCGGCGAAATCTCTAGAGATTTCTGTGGCACCCCCGTATTTGACGTTCTCGGAACCAAATCGGCACTCAAAATATCCGTTTTGATACTGTTTCCAGTTCTGCTTCTAGATCACTTTGGGTATATGTCTGCGGTTTCGGTTTTGATTTTCAGTATCTTTTTGTATCGAAACAGATTACATTGCTACCATTTCATTGCTACCGAAATGAACATAATTTGAATGAAATAAAATATGTAAATCAGTAACTTGGTTCTACAACGAAATGTAATATCATAATATGGTTTGCCAGTCCCAGGACAGTGAATAATATATAATTATATTTAATTGAACTGACGCTACCCAACCACGCAACGTATGCGTGACAATGTTGTCAAAGAACATAAAACTAATTACAAAAAAAAATAAACAAAAATAAATACATTTTAAATAATCTGTCTCGCATTAGGACACACATGCTGCGTCTGTCTGTGTGTTTCCAGCCACAATCCGCTCTAATTAATAAGCCAGCCCCTAAACTTTAGATGACTTTCCGTGTCCACACGAAATGTGTCATAATTTCTATTTATGGTCAGGAATCGTGGGCACGTCGCTTTTATTATGATTTAATTTAATAAATTACAACAACTCCTCGGTGAGCATTTGAAAAATTGCTCCGACAGGCCCACGACACGCAAACGAACGGCTGAGGCAGAGCCGCAAGGAGAACATCAGGTTCATGGGGACATTTTAAACTAAAAGAGTGAAAAGCTAATTAAGTAATAATTTGCGTTGTGTATGAAAAACTTTTGCACACGCTGCACGCGATGGAAGGAGCTCCCACATCATTACCGTTAGGTCAGGGTTTTATAGAGTGATGCTAATGGTTTTCGGCAATTAGTCTTTGAAAAAATTTCTGAATAACCCATTGGGGAAAATATTAACTTACATAATTTTATTATTATTACAGCAGGATATGGATGGCAGCTTTTTTGAGCCATATTTGAACGGGGAAAGTTATTCACTTCCATATTATGGGTTAGTTAATGTTTCCTTGATGTTAATATCCCAATTCAATTCGCAAAGGTCCTTCGAGAGGTCTAAAACAAATTATTCCTCAATGGCAGGACTGAAATTAAAGAATTATACTACAAATTACTAATCTCTCTCTTTTTCGCAACCTCCATTGAAGTCATTGAAGTGTAAGACGTGTCTGCTGGTTTTAGCTTGAGCTTGCAGAGGTCTTTCTTTTGACAACCTTCCGCAAAGTTCAAAAATTCTGCATTATTAGAATTCTAATGATCCATTTGATAGCTTCTTTGATCGCTTAAGTAATTTTTCCTATATTATTGGTGAATTTCAGTAAGCTGATAAAAATTGTGAAACGTTTGGTTTTTTTTTTTTTTTTTTATTTTTATTTTTTTTTTTTGCAAATGTTCCATATTCATAACTGCGATCTTTCATATATCCCATATAGATAAACGAATCGAAATAACCGGTTCCATTTTGGTTTTTAAAATTTTATCAAACGAAAATTATTTTTCGTAATTCATTCAATTTTGCCTGCGGAAGGCACGAAAATTCATTAACTCTAATCATGACTATTCATCAAGTCACATTCTCATCGCTAAGGGACGAACATACTCGCCAATTCATACCGAATGCTTGCCGAAGTCATGCATCACTGTGTGTTAGAGAGAAACACTTACTTCGTTTATGCTATGAAATTCACGATTTCTTCACTTGATTTTTATTATTATTTGTTGTTGGGGAAGTGGTGCACCGCGACCAGTTTTGGTCTATTGTGCCCCCCAACTGAGTTTACAACTCTCCTAGCAGCCATATTTCCTGTACAAAAGCCAGGATTTTTGTGGGTTCTAAGTTACTGATATTGCTTGGGTGTAGAATGTGTTTCCCAAATCTGCTCAGTCTGCGTCTCGCTGGGGCATCGCAGTGTGCTAGAATTTGTTCAGAGGACTCTTCCTTCTCTTTACAGTATCTAGAAAGTTGGGTGTTTGTTATTCCCAACTTGTACATGTGGCTCCGCAGTCTGCAGAGACCCGTGTAGAGCCCTGACAGAATATTGAGGGCATTCTTTCCTTGTTGGATTAACTTTTGGAACCTTTTGAGGTCGTGGTTCACTATTAATGCTTTAGCTTGTCTCATACCCCTGGTGTTTACCCAGGAGACTGTACTAAGCATATTCTCTTCCTTCCTTAGAAGTCCTTCCTTGCGTGTCCGTTCGTCGGCCAATTCGCTTCCGTGGATGTTGTTGTGTCCCGGTATCCATCGTAGGGTCAGGTTGTTCCTGCTGCCTAGTTGTTTGTTCTTTGTCTCTAAGAGTAGCTTAGAGGTGAACTTATTGCTGCTGAGCGCTTTAAGCGCTGCTTGGCTATCGTATTACGGTCTGCGCAACGGGAGATGGCACATACTTCAAGCTAGGTACTCAGACACTCGAAATATTGTCGGAGCTGAAATTGTTTGATAATTTCATGAGCCGCTCCGACAATGTAGTGTGACCAGGCAACAAGCAAAAAATTCAGCTGTTGTTTGTTTAACAAATTGACGGGCTAATACAAATAAAATAAAAGAGTTTATAAAATTGATAATAAAAGTCACTGAAGGAAATTTAGAGGTCATAGGCAATGCCATGGTCAATTTCATGGATGCATTTTGTGTGGTTGGAGGTATAAGCAGTGTCCTTTATTATTGTATTGGCCTGGGTGAGCAGAACTTGACCACTGAGACATACTGCTGTTAGAGGGAAAATTCAAAGCTACAACCAGCTGCATGGACTGGAGGATCATACTCGCCGTAGGTAGGTGAACACATAGGTAGCAACGAGAGCGGCGGGAGCAACGGAAACTGACACTTTAAGCCGGAGGAAACACTACTATAATAGCACTATGGAGACTGCAATGGCTTAGGGCTGATTGGCCGTGGGCTGTGGAAGCTACGGAGGTTGGGACTTGAGTGGTGTGCATACATTGGGAATTGGCGCACCAACCATATCAACGGGAGAGCCTCCGAAAAAGATTCTCCGACACAAGTGGTGCAGCTGCCAGTATCGGAATGCATTTTATTGGCCAGATTCCATAGAAATTATCAGCTGCACTTGTTTGTCCACCTCGCAGCTCTCCAAATAATTGTAGTTTTGTGTTTTAGTCTTCCTTGCTTTAACATTTTACATTGCGTGCTCAATTTTCAAAGGTACCTCTGACAATTATCAAACAAGTTTCATAATTTCCCAAGGCTGGAATGACACTTGCTTATTTAAGGGCGGTATCCACGGCTCGCGAAATGGCCGCGAAATATTCGAAATTTCATATTCGGTTTCCACTTATCGCAAAAAAAGCTTACGTTTGCCACAACGTTATGTTAAAACAATAACGTAGCCTTAAGTGCTGTTAACGCTTCTTTTTTGTGGAGACGCAACGAAATAGGCAAGAGGAACAACATCAAGCTGAAAATGAGCGAGGCTAAAAAGATTTGGGCAGAAAACGTTGCCTAATGACCATATCTAGCGCGTTTCATGGAAGAGTCGCACAGAAAATGTCGGAAGAGGCATTTACCGACGTTCAATTGGAAGTTACTGCGCTCATACTGCAGCTTGTAAAATAGAATAATGATAAGAACAATTAATGTGTTATTTATTTCATTTAATAATAATAATTTATTCAAACAGCACACAGAATATGTTGAATGCGATGTTGTTGTTTATACGTTCGAGGGCTCATTTAACACGGCAAAAATAACACGACGGACATGGTTAAATCAATATGTGATTTTTTTTATGCGCTATAAACATCAGACATGAATACCCCCTGCATGGTATAAAAATGCCAATATAAAATAAGATGTCTTCTGGCCCTACGCAGCACCCAGCACCTGGGATACCCATTCTTAGATAACCTAGGTCTCTGCGCGTAGAATACCTGGCTCGCCGTAAACGCCATGTTTGTTTTTCGCATGCTTAAAGCTGTGCCTAAAGTTCGGCCGTCAGTTCATGTTTCAGCTGCATGTGTGCGCGGCCCCTTAATTCTTATCAAATCTCCGTCTGTTGTCAAAGACAACGCCGAGGTATTTGACTTCTTTTTCTGGTGTAATAAGGCAGCTGGATAGGCGTATTGGCTTCATTCTGCTTAGCTTGTATTTTCTAGTGAACGGTACTTTAATGGTTTTCGCAGGGTTTAGGTTGAGACCAACCTCCTTGCACCAGTTAGATGTCACTTTCAGTCCCCTCTGTTCTATGTCACTTTCTTCACTTTGCAACATCCAATTTGTTCTATATGCAGCTTTTGTAAATTCACATATGAGAAAAAAAAAGATCTGGCAACACCAACGCAACCTCTAAGTTAACTGCGCCGCGGCATTTTTTGGAGTTTACAATGCATAAAAAATTGACTTAAAAATCATTCAAAACTGCATAGAAGAAAGAAAAGACAATCAATTTTGAAATGATACGCTACATATGTTCACAGTTCAATGGCTGAGGGAATACCCGAAACACCTCAACATTTAATATCCATTATATTGAATTCGCCTATCCTTTCCCATGTCAATTACAAAACATTAAGCGATAAAAATGCCTCATAAATACAACAGTTAAGTCATGCATTTTAAAGACTTTCATTGCGCTGTCCATTGAATTGTAAAAAGTACATGTAACATGTCAGAAACAAAGGGGAATCATAAACTGAATCAAGATCTCTAAGCGCTTAAGATTTCATATTTTACGGCAAGACTACAATTTTATTGCAAAAACAAGAATTCTGCAGGTGGCATCTGGCTACAGTTTGCCGGCGTTCGAGAGATTTTTGTTCGATACGCAGATAAGACTCTTAAAAAGCAACCTTAAGCAAGCATAAAATGCATAAAAATGGAAATCAACGAAATGCCAGCAAATGAAAACTTAACGATTTCATCTAATTATAGCAAAAAGGCAACAGAAAACTGAAAAAAGTTTCCACTAGGGCCAGTCAGTTGGCTAATTTAGTTAGCCGTCTGCAGTGCGGAAATGCCACAAACACTCGTCGACACTTCGCGTCGGCAGTCCTCGAGAATCCCCCAGAGCACCGAGTCGACAGACAGCAGTTGTCGTCAGCGAACTATGACAATCTATGACGGCTGACCGGCCGGCGGGCTGGCAGGAGGAGGGCGAGCAGCCAGAGCAGTCCTCCTTCCACTCAGCATCCACAACTGGCTGTCTAAATTTAGCTACAAATGCCGCTCCAACTGAGCCTTTTATGGGCTTTGATCTTTAACCAAACGCAGGCCCAGGCCAGAGTCTTGGTAAACGCTAATTGTCCTTTGGCATTCCTACTCTACATCATCATCATGGACGATCTGCTTGCAGCAGCAGCAACAATAATTATAATTGGTATTTTAGAGGTCTGTTTTGTGTCTATATTTAGAATTCGACATGACCAAATGCCACGATTAAGTTGCTCAAATTACTGTAATTTGCCTTAAGTAGACACCAGCGCCCTGATTATGCTCACAGATAAGGAGTTACAACTGCTCCTTATCTCTAGCAATTCGCCGGAAAAGTAAAAGTAAACATATTTCTGCGCAGACCAGCGATTTGAATGCAAATTTCAATTCTGCATAAATTAGCAGAATTGAAGCCATCACCACCTGGCCAAGATTGATTAGCATAAATGCGTCACAAGATTTTATGCTTATTAATTATGGCAAAAACAAGAGTGCACAGTGGACGGAATTGTCTAAATTGTGGTGTAATTTTAAAATAAAGGGACAGCTCGGTCTACTTCAATAAGAGATTGCTTCTATTAAATTGAATAGAAATTAGTTCAAGGCTTGTGTTTTTTTTTTATCAAAAATCAAATAAACAAAAAAATGTCTAAATAAAGAGTAGGAACAGATTTTTACAGACTGTTCACATTAAAAAAGGGGATCATGAAGTTATAAGGTATAGATAATCTTCAACAGAATCAAGCACAAACATAATTGAGATAAGTCACAAAAATTGGTGTATGGGTTGGAAACATGAATTAAAAAACTTTACCGATTTAACCCACCGGCTTAGAGCCTAATATCCGAAATTTCTTAAGCTGTGAACATGAAATTTCGTGTGAAAATGGCTAATATTGATTAATACAGAACCAAAACCAATTTTTAGAAAGATTATAATATGGAAATCGATTTCCAGCTGGTTCTAACTTGATTTTTAACTCTTTGATAACGGTAACGACCATTGTTTAGAATTTTAAGAAATAGGCACATCAACTACGAATGCTGGATATGATATCGATATTTTTGTTAAGAAACGATTTATCACAATCTAGAAAACAAATATTTGTTGGTGAAGCATCTCTTTTTCAATATAAAATCTTAACTTAGTTTCAAACTACTTCTTTTTTTTTCATGGAGTGAAATACACCATCTTTTTTAAAAAAGTAATATTGAATTTGGAACTTTGTGATTCCTAAATCTTGATCGCAGACAAAATGTAGTTTTAATATGACATCTCATGTTAATATCGAAATGATTCTTTTTAATCGAATCAAATATAGATTTACGAGCCATTTCTGGTTTTCACTTTCTACAAGATTTGTCGAATTCGAATTAGGTACATATGATGTATAAATTTGATTGGCTTAATCGGGTGAAAACTTTTTATGTTGAATCGGTAAAATTGAAAGTAAGTTGAAGCTGAAGGCTATCGATTACACTGATTATTACCCTTAATTTCACTGGTCTGTGTGCAAGTGTATTTAAAAGTCAGAAAGAGTCCAGCTCGCCGACGATGCGTCTGGCGATAGGCGAATTGAGGTTATAGTAGCTGCAACGTGCATCCGCACGATTGACGTCCTCACCACGTATAAAGTAGGTTTGTGAAAATTTATGTGGTTCGTTTATCATTGGCCGCTATGATCCCACTTTATGGTATTTGATTTTAAGGTTAAATTAAATTGCTGAGCATTTGCCGCAATACTGTGCATTATTTCTGTTGCTCTGAAATAAATCTACGAATGGACTTTAGAAACAGGTTTGAATTTGGATCCGTGCCGATCCAGAAAGATCTCAATTTAAGATAGTTGCACTTTTTCTGATGCGCAACATTATTGAAATTCAACTCATGACAATTGGGACATTCTTTGTCCATAGTACCAATCAGCACTTTCGGATGAGTGAAATATTCGATATTTGGCTCATACTCGAATGCGAGACGAAGGAACGAGTCAGATGTAAATGCTCAATGTATTTGGTGGCGTTGTCGGTCAATTGTTCTGCGTGTGTTAACATCTGTCCGGGGCTCATGACTTTGCTCCAATTGTCGCAGTTGCAATATTCCGACACGCGAAATTTAATTTATTTCATGTAATTGTTGATCTGCTATTGCTGGTCTAGCATTTCGCATATGTGTTGCTGCATTCGTTCGAAGGCCCAAATAGCTACACCTACGTGTGGCTGGCGTTGTGTACTGTAGCCACACACACACACAGATAGGCCAAATTGAAACAATTGATGAAAAACGATATTCCGACACAGATAAGCAGCCTGCTGCGTCGTCAATTCAAATGAATGTTCTGCGGAGGGTTAAAAACCTATTCGACACTTGCCCTTTCGGAGGAGTTAGCTGACAAAGTTTGTGGCACCGGATTTCTATGTACATAGATGTACTAATAGACCCGCGCACTTCGCTGCGTACTAAATTAATTTAATGATTAAATTGTCTATAATATTATATAATGTTCCGCTCTACAGAATGACACCAAATGAAATGAAATTGGAGTTCAAACACCATTTCTTTACCCAAATTTAAGATTTTTTTGACTAATTTTTAATTTTTGAGGAACCTATTTATAGAAAAGTATACATTTGTTATAAAAACCATTATATTGTACATCACAATCTAAATGAATGCACCGTGCATTTTTATATGATTAAGCAGTAATTATCTATCATCTATCTTCTTCACATAGATTTTTTAAATAACACAAAAAAATTTAATTTATTTTTATTTTGTTATTAATTATTTCTTAAAAAATAAAATATTTATGATAATATATATATATAATTACATATATTTATATATGATTCAAATTGTTAAAAAATGTATTAGCATGTTAAAACATTTTATACAGTTTAAAATTGGCAACCTTTTTGCTGATAAATTATAGAATTTTCGAAAAAGCATCAAAAAATAATTTTTTTTCTTAATGTATGGATAACAACAAGTAAAACGCGTAATGTTTTGCTCTAAAAGCTTAAAAATAATAAATTGGCAGATATTTTTGTGAAAAAACTTAAGTACATAATAAACAATGACAACAAAAAGTGAATTTGTTTTAGAAATACACACTTTTGGGGCCGTTTGAGTAAAACCTTGTTCGGAAGAGTTGTTTGGTATTTCAAAAGCTTCACTTTTGCCACAGAAAGCATGCGAAAAATTCTGATTTTTTAAAAGTTATGCTCGAAAAAGTAAAAAAAATACGTTTTTGAAAAAAGGTTTTTTAAAAATACTCCCGGAAAACATTAAATTTTTAAAAACATTTGTATGGTGATTTATTCTGCGGACTGTCAGCTACAATTTTGCCAAAGACAGTTTGCAGCTATCACTAAAACTGAATGAGCTGTTAGTCGACACCTTTTTTTGGTTTGGTTAGGAGCTGAATGCAGTGCTACAGCTGCGCTCATCTCTTAGTTTCTCCCCTCTCTGTCTCTCTCTCGCTTCATCTTCTCTCTCTCTCTAACATTGTGCGGCGTTGGTTTAGAATGCTTGGGAGGGGGGTGGCATGGGTGATTCACTTTTTTGCTTATAACTTGAGAACCGCTCATCCGATCTTTATCATTTCTTCGGCAAAACGTTACATATTGCTAATGACTAATGACTAGAAGGTACGAATC
Source organism: Lordiphosa stackelbergi (assembly GCA_018904235.1). Lineage (NCBI taxonomy): Eukaryota > Metazoa > Arthropoda > Insecta > Diptera > Drosophilidae > Lordiphosa > Lordiphosa stackelbergi. Next base: position 41,547 of record JAEIFU010002041.1, read on the forward strand.
ATCTATCTACAAAACTGTGGAGATATGAGGTTTTTTCAAAATTGCGGTGTGGCGGGAGGGGGCGTGGCAAAAATTGAAAATAAACTTGATCTGCCTGCAAGTATAAGAAGCATTTGTCCCATACATGTCAAATCTCTATTTCTTACCATCTCTGAGATCTGTTTGTTCATACGGACGGACGGACGGACAGACGGGCATGGCTATATCGACTCGGCTGTTGATGCTGATCTAGAATATATATACTTTATAGGGTCGGAAATGATTCCTTCTCCCTGTTACATACTTTTGCACAAACTTAATATACTCTATGTACCTTCGGTAAAGAGTATAAAAAAGTGCTACCAAACTAGCCAAACGCCGATAGTTTGGTAGTTTTGAAAATAGTTGAAATGTGTCGCACAGTGTAACAAACAAACACAGTTCAAGTTTAAATGTTTGGAGTTGGATATCTTGAACATGTCTACTAATTAAGTGCTAACCACTCAGTTTTACCATAATAACTTAAAATTCAATTTTCTTTTCCTAAACATTTGGCAACTCCGACCACTGTGCACGGAGTTTGTTCAGTATATGGGGCATATGTTTGTACGTACATACAAAGCCCTGAGTTCACCCTCCTTTGGGCATGTCCAAAAGAAATCTATGCAAATTTTTGTTCTTGGAAGCTGCCAGCTGATGAACTGATAAGCATTTCTGCCGCTCCAGCTCTGTGATTTATTTGAATGCCTAGTTCAGGCCAAGTGAATCATTTGAGTATCGCCCCCTTGGAGACTTAGAAAAAAGTCATCAGGTTTGCTTTTAATTACCCGCTCGGGCATCGTTTTGAACCAACCGGTTTTCACCGTTGAAGTTCAAGCACTTCTCTGTGCATAATTTTGCCTAAATCAATCAGTCAACTTGGCCGGTAGCTCATGTTCAATTGTATCTGTTAGATACGCCGCTCTCAGTAGCCGGCGGCAGAGCCAGCCGGCAAAATTTCTCGGTCACTGGCACAGAATTTCGTGTTGAGCAGGGTGTGGAACATTGAACAACAAAAAAATTCCAACAATTACGTCTGCGACAAGTTGTTTGTGTTTTTTTGTTTTTGTTATTTAAATTCCAAACTTGTGTCGGTTGGGGCCAGCTTCTGCACTGGATTTACTTTTAATGGCCTCGGCCATATACATTTGCGAGTATATGTTCCATTTCATTGATTTTATTTTGTTTTGGTTGGGACTTTTGGTCAATTTCTCAATAATAATTAATTTTGGAAGAACTTTCTAGTGGCTGCCGCCTCATCAGCATGCATTTACAGCGTCGTTTTGGTGAAAGTCCCCACTGATTTGGCAATTCCATGCGATTTGTGTGTGGGCCCAAAGCTTATGCATGAATTCTTGTCTTGTCGTTCTCAAGTGTTTTTAGTTCTCCTGAACAATTATTTGGGACTTTTTGCTGTCAAGAGATTTCAGCAAAGTAAAACATAAAAATTTACTTAACTGTATCTAGAATTCTTCTCTTTCTTTTGATTATTTAATTTTACGATGACGGGGATATGTGAGAAAGCCGAAAGTCATGAGTCATTGTCAGCTGGGACATTTGTGGGTTAAGAAGTGTTCTCTTCTTAGAAATCTTAAGCATATTTGTAATGTGGTTTTATATAATTTGGGTATTTCTTTTTTTGGCCAAGGCCGTAAACAAGAAATGTTTATTGACCGACGAAAATGGGTTGCAATATTGTAAGAGAATGACGCAATCTTAAGATGTCAGATGATGAATAGTCTTGGTGCTGACTGGTTTGCAATCTATGCAGAGCATAAACTATTTTTTGATAACTTTTTATACTCTGTTCCAAAGGGCGACAGAATATAGTGGGTTGGTGCAAAGGAAGCATTTCCGCCTCAATAAAGTATATATGAGTGATTGAATCACAAAAATGTAAATATGTAAATAATCCATTGTTTCGAGCTGATAACAGCAACGATCCCTTATTAGAAGTAGAGAAATCTGTTCTGATAACCAGCATAAAAATATAAGAAATGAACTTTCTTTTGAATGTTATGGAAATACCATTGCTATTAAAAGTTTAAGTAAAACGCCTAAAAACATTTTGGTATCCCGCAAATCGTTATTGTTATCTGTTAAAATGCTCAAATACTTGAAATCGTCACGAAATAATAAACTTTTAGTATTAATTCTAGAAATACATTTAAAATAATATATAAAAATGGATTAAAATTCTAAATACTGTTTCGTATATTATTCACGTAAATTGCTTTAGATTAGGGCCGAACCATGAATTCAACCAAAGCCTTATCCCAAAAATCTTGAACCTGAAATATTCTAGCATTGCCATTGGCAAATTTCGGTTCGAAACCGTGAAACGGAATTCCGAAAATGTTTATTAGGCTTTCAGCCGTGACGCATCTGACGTTTCTATAGACATTCAAGCAATTCACTTCTTGATCAAACCTTTTTAAAAGTTCCATTAACTTGAACCATTTCCCGTTTTTGTATTACGTTTCAATTTTTTTACCTTCTACCAAACATAATGCTAACATTAGAATTTGTAATAAAGTTTCAGAATAAAATTGCAATTGTTTAAATATGTTGAAGGACTACGCTTTCCTATGGTTTTTGTTTTTTTGGATATTTAATTTTTGCTCTAAGAGATAAACATTCAAAACTATATAACTGATTTAAAATGCTACGATACGCGTATGTCCCCGTACAGTCTGTGGCAAACGCTGCTCACAGAACTGATTTGCTGGAAAATTTTCGACATTATGGAATATTTTTCTGAGGCGAAATATCAGATTCAGAATTTATTTTTGTAATACTTTTCGTCTATATTTTTGTTGATTTATGTCAAATAAATGAGGTTTTCTGAGTGAATTCTTTTGGATATTAGTGAGCTCCAATTGCCCCAATCCAAGAACTTCTACGCTTTATATATAAAAATATGAATTTTTATTAGAAATTTCCCGAATCCCATAAATATAAATTCATGAATAAGTTTCCACAGCTTCTTTTGAACTGAATAAAAAAAATACATATCGTGACTGTTTTAACGATCTTTATAATAATCAATTTAACAACTTTCAGTCGGTTCGATGTCATGTTTTATTTCCACAAAACAATCATCGAACTTTCAGCAGGCTCCAGGTCAAAAGTTTTGATTTTGATTCATAACTTTTTAAAAACAGAGCACAACAACACACCCCAAGGGAGGCTGGTTGACTATGTAGCTATTTCATATATTACCAAAATTTAATCATCAGCAGTCTTTGCCTATCCTCAGTAACTTTGCAAACTCTACTCCAGGCCAGCATTGCTATAACCGAAGGGGAATCCCAAAGGCAGGTTTATAGCAAAAAACTGTTATCAGCAGCCAAACGCCAAGTCCCATATCGGCCCTCCTGTTTATTAGTCCCCACTAAGTTTATAAGTTCATATCCCCGCAGCTAGCTCAAGAGCCAATTTGGTTAAATTGCCCAAATGCAATCAAACAGGAGGATTTGTGGTTTTTGAATGAAACTATTTTTGGTTTCATGTCACAATCGGGGGTGCCACAGAAATCTCCAGAGATTTTTCCGACGGTTGGTTTGTAAATCTCTCGAAAAAATCGTCGGTGCCACAGAACTTCGAGAGATTTCTTATTTTTCTTATTAGAAAATCTAGTTAGAGCACCAGTTGTCCCAGCTGAAGTTCCATCTCTAAAAACAGGGCTGAATCTCTAGCCAAAAAAATTTTTTCTTTTAATTATGGGTAAAATTGATGTTTAAATGAAATTTTTTCATTGTGTCATATGTTTTATGATGCTATTTTTAAGTTATACAGGCCTGCTCCCGTTTTCGATTTCGATCAAATCATGTGGAATCGAAATCGATCGCTATTCCTTTTCCGAAAAACGATCAAATTATTCGGTTTTAAAAGTTTTGCCTTTGAGTGAGTGAAATGAAAAGTATTTGACAATTTTTATGTCAACGGTTATATTTTGTAACTATCAAATATTATTATGTTGATAAGTCATATATTGAGAAGATTTTAAAGTAAAGGAAATATTGGGGATTCAGTTTGATTTAAAATTATTTTATTCAAAGTTGTACCCCAGAAATTGCATGTAGCCGAAAGCAAAAACGATCGAAATGAAACTGAGCTGTTCGCAATTCCGCATTAGCGAATGCGCAGTATTGCTCGAAATTGTTCATTTTAACATTCAGCTGAATTATAGTTCGAAAACGATTCGAACTTTCATTCGAAAAGAAAATCGATATCTATTTCCCTCGGAAACGGGAACATCAAATGAAAACGATTCGGAATAACAATCGTTTTACATTTTAAATCCACTCGGAAATGTGAAAAGACCTGATAATTTAAATTTAAGTCATATTCTCCATAAATAAAATGCAAATAGTTTGAACAAATTAAATGATTGGCGACCACACAATTTTTAAAATGGGTCCGTCGAATTGGGCAACCGGTAAAACAGTTTGCCAGCCCTTAATCCACTGGCAGCCTACCAGATGGCTCCACAATCGCTAAACGGCGCCACTGATGTGTGGTTGGTTTAGATTAACATGAAAGACTATGGTTGTTCTTCCTAATAATTATTGAAACGCAAATTTCAATGTTTAAACTAATTTAAATAAATTTTTTCGTTTGATGCAATCTACCCTAGAAAATAATGTTGCTTACATTTCTTGCTAAATCTCCTCACAAAACACGGGAGGTTTGAAACCAACCAAAAGAAATTTCTGTGGCACCTAAGAATTGGGATTTGGTTGGAAGAGGTTTCTGAGGCACCCCCGAATGTGACTGTTTTACTGATCTATTTGAACACATAACTTTAATAACTTTCTACAGGAACACACAACACCAAAATGGGAGCTGGTTGTCTACGCAGTTCTTTCGAGAACATCCCGGTTCTATGTTTAGTAGAATTTGCCCATCGATGGCATATCAGCAAATAGCATTGCTATGACTGCTTTCGAATTTCAAGTCAGCATACAATCAGAAAAAACTAGAATTACAAATTTGAGTACGAACGCTCTTAAAAAATTTATTCCACCACCATGTCGGTCGGTCTGGTCGGGTCAGTCGTGTCTCTTACAATCGTGTTTAGGAGATCCGATCTCTAGATTTTGAACGCAATCAGCTCTTAAAAATCCTCAAATGACAACTTAGACAGCTCAATATTCTAGGGTTGTCGATATTTCTCAAAGAATTGAAATCGAAAATATTAAAAATCAAAATTTTAAATATCGATATTTTAAATATCGCTTCAAAAGAACATCGATATAAGGCTATTTTCTGTTGCTCTTTACCAATAGTGGTTCGACCAGGTATTTAAGATAACCCACTGCTTAATGCGATCCCAAGTCATTCTGTAAATACGAGTTTGCTTGCGGATGCTTTCCGTTCTGATGGTACTGAACTTTCAGGAGCAATTAAGTAAAGAAATGCAATTTAAGTCTGTATGAACAATTCATCCGCATTAGCTCTCCAATAGGCTATTGATTTCATTTCGATATTTTCAATATATTCCAACACGTATTGTTGCATCCATACGAGTACGATTTGTATTTAAATGCAACTTTAAGTTATATTACCAGATGTTTGCCCTATGCACCTATTACCCTAGTTATTTTTTTCTCATATATCATTCAAATCGTTTGTATCATATCGGAATAACCCTTATCGTCCAATAAAATTATCGATATATCGATAAAATATTGACAGCCCTAGAATAGACCTTCTTATTGTAAAGATGTGTCTCTTTATTAAAAGCATCGAAAATGTCAATATTATCGAAGTTTTACAACTCAATATCAATACATATATCGAAAAAATATCGATATAGATCATTTCTTTCTATCCGGCTACCCTACTGACTACCGAATTTTGCCGAATTTGCTTAAATTTTGATGATGCCTCAAAGATTCGGTTGAGTTGTATAACCTAAGTTTCAAAAATTACCTATTTTGTACCTTTATCTTAAGCTACTGGAATCGTAGGAAATTTCGTATATCTTAATTTACCTATTTACACATTTTTCATGTTTACCTTACCTAGATAAGAAAAATGATTACCTTTCGTACCTTTTAGAAAATAAAGGTTCGCTAAAGATTGCATGACCGATAGTCAAGTTATGATAAAAAGAAAGTCAGCGGCAGCGCAGCAGTCTATTTTCTCACGAAATTCAGCTTAATATTCGGTACACATTTACAAACTAGTAAGAAAGTCGGTACAGCCGACGCTCAGTAGCAGCGCTGCTGGTATATCTCCTGGTAATTATTGTCCCATTTCACTCGCCCATTGCCAGGGAATGAAAATTTGCAATTTAAAATTTCCTATAGCCATCTCCTTTTGAACAACAAATTTGGTTGCCAAATGACCCCGCTAAATAATAATATTAATAAAAATTAATACACGCTTTGGGTCTCTGGGGGCAGCATTTTCAATTTCCCAAAAATACCCCAAAATGGAAAATCACTGTCCCCCTCTGTCGGGCTGGAAAATGTCTGACGCTTGTAGAGGCGTGAAAATATTGAAAATGCTCGCATTATGATAATTTAATGCATGTGATTATTGAAAATCATAATAATATTTTTATGGCGCGCACACACTTCGCGTGTAGGGCGGGAGGAGACTGACATGGACTTAGCGCCTGCCTGGCTTTAGCCTGATGGCGAGGCAAGACCAGGCTGTTGCTGTCGTTGTCGCATTATTATTGTTATTGCCAAGACACATTTTTTTATCAGTGCGAGCAAAGTGCCAATAATTCGAAACAATTTATTATTTGAGCATTTGTATATCGAAGACGAGCCAAACACACACACACGCACTCATGGAGCCGGTGGCTGTCTTGGCTATTTACAAATGCAAATCACGTGCGCGCATAAACTGGCGCCGCCTGACTAAGCCGACACCTGCGCTAGGCTTGAGATACAGATACAGATACGCACACCTCTGCACAGCCTCCCACACTGATATTGAAATTTGTGCAAGCGGCGTCTTTAAACTGAATACCCCAAGGAAGTTGCTCAATGAACGATACGAAAGCTTTCACCGTGAAGCGCCATCGGAATTAATTTTGCTGAGATTTCTTTCTCGTTCTTTTTTTATCTTTATGTTTATGACAGAATCGAGACGAGAGGATTTCAATTTGGGGTGACTGAAAAATCGCTGCACGTTCATCGTTGATATGGCAAATTGACCTTTTGTACGCGTCTTAGGACAATTGAAACATTGCTGGCGCAAAGTGGGTGGGGTTGAATGAACTGAGGCTGTTAACTAATAACAAATACATAAATCAAGCAAATAAGCGAACAAAACAAAACACGAACAAAACAAACAGCTGAGGGCAACCCCCGCTTGAAGCCGACCAATGGCCAAAGAGAGTGCCGCTTGACCAAACAAGAAGCGGCAAAAGAACTTCCAACTCTTTTTGGCCAAAAACCAGAATCAGAGCGAGCCAGAGAAAGAAGGAGAGAGAGAGAGAGAGAGTGCAAAAACAATTCGCAAAGACAAAAGCCACCATGTGTCTCGAGAATCCCCCTCAAAACTTAACAGAAGCGCGAGCTCGCTTACAATTTATGCTTGACGCTGGCTTTCATTACAGCGAATCGTCGACGTCGCCGTTGACTTCGATGGCAGCGCAGGGCTTGAGCAAATTGAATTTGCCATCAGCCAGAATCATCAACGTTCTCAGCTAAGGCAGACGCGCAGCCGCATCGCTGTCGCTGTCGCTGTCGCAGTCGCTGCAGGAACCCCATCATCATCTTCATTAACAGCGGCCAAAGAAATTGAAGCGGAACACGAGGGTATAAAAGAACCTGGCCCTACTGACCATTGAGCCAAAACTCAAACTCTTGTCTCCCTCTCGGTTACGCGTGCGCCAGCCCCATCCGAGCCAATTGCATCCTGACGGCAGGATATGCGTCTTAAGTGAAGTGCCTGAAAATCGTGTATAACATACAAGCCGAACAATTGATTTCGTGTAATAACCCACACAACAGTTGTGCTTAAATTTCAGTTCGGTGAGTGAAAAATAAAATGCAATAATAACAAAATGAGAAACTGAAAACCCAATTGAAATGCAAATCCAATTTGTTATAAATTATTGAATGAGCTGCAATCAGAGTTAATAAATTTGATTAAAGCTCGCATCATAAATAAATCCATATTGACAAAGTTATTAATAACAAAAATGAATTTTCAAAAGCATTCAGCTCGTTTGTTGCACTGTAACAACACTAACTAAAAAACAAAAACCCAACGGATCAAAGCAAAAAACTATGAATTTTTATTAGGAACAAAGTTTTGTTTGAATTTTCAAAAGTTCAGATAGAAAAATTTACAACTTTGAGACATAATGTGATCTTTGATTTTGAACATGCTAACATGGCAACATATTAGGGAGCACAAACAGATCATAATTTGAAAAAAAAACCTACGTCTTGTACTGTGTTCGAATCGTCCTTTTTGTGCATTTATTGGCAATGATAGCCAAAGTTTTATAAAATCGCGAGAAAGTGGTCCCTTTTTATAAATTTTCGATATAATTCAATTAAATAAAATTATCACAATTGTGAAACTCTGTGTTTTGCCTTAAAAGTGTTTTGAAACTTGCTCCGCATTTACGATAAACATGAAATGAGATGGCGAATATCCTTAAAACAAATGAATAATTAAAAAAAAATTTGAAGTTTCCAGTTCAAAAGATTTTATTTTTTTCCCCTTCTTGTCTAAATTATGTAATAATTAAGTGCAGCTTTTGCAGATCTCCAAAAATATTCACCTCTTTAAATAATATAGACATAATTATTATTTATTATTATTATTTTGTTGACTTTTAAGTATTTTTGTCATTAGTTTTTGAGGAGTATATCGGCTAAGTGGGCTCTGCCAGAATTCATAACTTTATATTTTATTGGCGGATATTTTCTATGAGACCTCAAGAGTCTGGGCGGCCCAAAACTCCTCAGATAAACATCTGAGTAAATTAGGAGACATAAAAATTCATATTTAAACAACTTATCCACGCTGTTGAGGAGTATTTCGTTTCATGCTTATTGATGCCAATTTTCCTTACTTAACACATAGCGAAGCAATGCTGATAGTTGCTATCGTTTGCAAAAATTATATTATATTACAGGGTGATGCATTTTGAAGAGAGTATGACAGCTTCTAAAATAAAAAGTGTTTTGTCACAAGTTTCAAAAAACCTGCTGACTTTGAATCCAGAATCGGCCACAGGAATGACAAAATAAAATTCCCGTGGGCATATCATGCCGAGTTTGAATATGATTTACGAGAATTCATGATTTTAAAACGATATGTTTTTTTGTGAAAAGCAAAGAAAAAAATAAGGCGGTTGGCAATCTTAATCATTTAATTTGCTCCGAATCAAAAGGCGCCTGGCGTTATGTATTTTGCAGATCAATTTCGCACATTTCCCATAGGGCACGTGGTCCGGCTCTTCTACAGTCCTACGCAAACCTCCGACTTCAAGTTAGGTATTGTTCATGGTAAAATCTGTTGGACCGACGCTTCAAACGCGGTATGTCATTAGCGATCTGACATCTCTGTCAAAAGTTATGGCGTAGCCGATGGGTCCATGAATATGGACAATGTATGTGGGCTCGAACGTGACAATCGTACGAATTTTGTAGCCTTTATTATGAAGAAAAACAAAGAAAAATGTTTCAATAAATGTCCTCATCTATTTGGATAGTTCTTTGGTAGCACTTTTTTTAATGTAAAACCTAAGAGTTGTAGACAGTAAGGTCCTAAGATAAAAGCAGACAAAAACAACGTGACAGAATTCGGAAGTGCGTTTTGTCTGCTTTCATAAAACAAACCAAAACTCTACGGAATGAGTTCGAGTTTGTCAACGCAACTTATTTTAAAATGATCAGCTATAATGTAACTACGTACAGGGTGGTCCATCTAGTGTTTGGAACTTGAACTATTCATAATGTGACTTTTAAAACGTCAAATGTCATTAAGTAAAAACTTTGACATTTACGAAATGGTTCGCTATTCGCTTAAAGAAAGTTGAGAAATATTAAAAACATATTTCCAAAGTGGTGAATCCTCTACCCAATAAATGTTCATCCTTTAAAAAACTGCCAAGTCAGCCATGGTGGACATTTGACCAAAATTGTTTGCCATAAATAAATGAAATAAACCAACCTTTCCAATAAATGTTCAACCTTTGAAAAATATCGAGCCGTTTTTGTATAGCAAAATTAAATTACAACTTTTAAATAGACCACCCAGTATAAGTTAATGAAGAGCATCACAAGTACGGCGTTAGTGAAAGGCTTGTTATCATAATGAGCCAAATATAAAAAAACAACATTTGTTTTTGTGACGGCTCTATATTTTTCAAAGGTTGAACATTTATTGGCAAGGATGGTTCATGTCATTTATTAATGAACAACAATTTTGGTCAAATGACGGCTGACTTGGCAATGTTTTCTGTAGAGCGCACCGGACGAGTATGTGCACGGGTGTTTCACGAACTCGCTTCACGAATTGATCCACAAATTGTGTTTTTTTTATACCCGTTACACGTAGAGTAAAAAGGGTATACTAAAGTCGTGCAAATGTATGTAACAGGCAGAAGGAATCATTTCCGACCAT